>OMKK01056597.1:45558-57779 GCA_900302305.1 Polymixia japonica | reverse complement strand
GCGCATTGTGACATAGGCGTTGTTAAATATAGCCGTGACGCTATAGGTGTGACAAATGTCTCTGAGCTGAGGCCTGGCAGGTGTTCCCAGAGATCAGAGACACTGCTGCTGTGTCTGATTACTCGTCTGCCGTCATGGAGCTCTGCTCTCCGTCTCTCCGTCTCTTTCTTTTTCTCTCTTTCTTTCCCTCTCCCCACAGCAGCCACGGGGGACCATCAATGCCTCACTCATTCTTTGTTTAGTCTGTGATTCAGTAGCAGTGCAGCGCAACTCCCTCTCCGATGCATAGTTATTGTTAGGCCGGATGCTACGGAAATTATGGCCACTCAAAGCCTCTGACCTCCAAGTCACCGTCACCACTACAGAATTGGATTATAGATTGGAAAATTTTGGCCAGCGACAATTCCGCTGAGGCCATAAATCTCCTTTGTCCTTATGGGACGAGAGCGGTGGTGGTTTTTAAGGAGAGTAACACCGAGGTATGGAATACGAGAACACTGTTCACATCAGGTTCCTTTCTTCTGCTCAGATTACCACTGATCTGCTCTTTTGACAGGAAAACCCGCCATGTTGTCTTCCACCTGGATTAAGTTGTCTCTCTCATTGTGGTTCCTCCCCCCCCAACACTCTGTTTGCCTGTTTGTCTCTTCCTGCCTTTTCTTGCTTGCTCTCTTGCCTGTCCTGTCCTGTCTTATCCTATCCTGTCTTCCATCTCAGGGGACACCACACAAAGGATGAGATCCGCTCAGTTTCCAACCCCTGCAGAATTGGATGCCTATGCTAAGAAGGTTGCCAACAACCCCCTCACCATCAAGATCTTCCCCAATAGCGTCAAGGTCCCCCAGAGAAACCACGTGCGGCGCACAGTCAACGGGCTGGATACGTCAGGCCAGCGCTACAGCCCTTACCCTCCCTCTCAGGCCAGTGCCAAGGCAGGCCTCCTCGCTATAGTCAAGGTACCAATGGTCAAAGGCGTCCTCAAGGATTTTGACGGCAGCCGGGCTCGCTTGCACCCTGAGGTCATCATGAACCTCCCCACTGGGCCCTACCAAGTGGCTTCAACCAGCACTTTAAACCATCACCATCCGCCTCCCCAGGGGCTGACCCGGCCCCAGCAGAGCTTGCCCCCTCAACCACAGGCCCACCCTCAGACTTTGCAGATGCTCTCTCAGCAGCAGGGCCAGGCCCAGGGCCTCAGACACCCTCCCCCCATGGCCCAGCACTCCCAGGGCCTGCCCAGACCCCAGACTCTGCCTCAGCCCTCAGCCCTTGGCCACCCCCAGGGCCCCCCTACCATCATGCTCCATCAGCAGCAGCAGCACCTTCAGCAGCAGCCGCCTCCTGGCATGCAGGGCGTCCGGAAGTTGCCAGACGGCGACGCGCCGCCTAACGTTACCGTCTCTACCTCAACCATTCCACTCTCCATGGCCACTGGTTTGCACCAGGGCCGCCAGGCCGACCTGAGCACCATTGTGCATCAGATCAACCAGTTCTGCCAAGCTCGGGCCCAGGGCGCTGGAGCCACCTCCATGTGCGAGGGCCAGATTGCCAACCCCAGCCCCATCAGTCGCAACTTGCTCATCAGCGCCTGCTCCAGGGTGTCCATGCACGGCAACCCTGCCACCCCTGGGTTCCCCCCACCCAACTGCATTATCGCCCCTCCAGAGAAAGCCACTGCCCCGGTGGGGCCTCATCCTCCACCCAGCATGGTTGCTATGAACCACTTGCCTGCCTACCACAATGATATCAAGCAGCAACACCACCTCCAACAGCATATACATCCGCAGCAGAATCATCATCATCAACATCAACAACAACATCACCACCATAACAACACACAGCAGCAGAAAATGCGCTCTTGGAATCAGCACCAGATGGCTCACTTACCCCACATTCAGAACGGCGGCAGCCATCCCTGCAAGCAGCCCTCCAGGGACCCTGGCTTTCAGTGCAAGGGCATGGGCTACCCCCCAGAGGTGTGTGTGGGCCAGCCTTACAACCTGAAACCTCCTATAGAGAAGCCCACCCCCTCTCCCCCTGTCAACAACAACAATGGCATGCCTGGTCCCATGGCCCACTACACCAATGGCCACTACTTCCAGCCCCACATGTGGAACAGCAGCATTCTGCCCACACCCAACAGCGATAGCTCTGGGTCCCAGGACCTGGCTATGCCATTCCACGGTGCGGGCCCAGGTGGGACCACCACGCTAGACTGCGGGCCCCCTGGGGGGCCCCATTACAGGCTAGGGACGGGCTCCTCCTCCACCTCCTCCGCCCAGACTAATCTGATGCAAACGGCAGATTACTTGGGTGGGGACTTCCAGACGCCCTACTTACGAGATCAGAATCTAGGGTTGATGGGCAAGATGCACAGGCCTCCCATGAGCAGGGTAGGTCCAGAGGTTGGGGATGGCAGAGCCGCTCTCATCCAACACCCAGGGTACAGATAAGCTATGGCCTTGTCTACACAACAGTTATCAAAAAAACCCTTTGTTTAGTCTTAAGAGAGGAAACACATGGAATTAAATTAAATTGATAACTTAAACAAATGACGCTAATGTAAAACGGGATAAATGAATATATTTAAGGAAAAGCAGTAGTTTTTTTTTTTCCTTTTTTTTTTTTCCTTTTTTAATCAATCTTGCAAGTGATCAATTGATTTTTGGTAATGAGTGCTT
This sequence comes from Polymixia japonica, assembly GCA_900302305.1. Lineage (NCBI taxonomy): Eukaryota > Metazoa > Chordata > Actinopteri > Polymixiiformes > Polymixiidae > Polymixia > Polymixia japonica. Next base: position 55,098 of record OMKK01056597.1, on the reverse strand, counting down.
TTACTGGGCACTTTAGGGAACTCTTCTTATGTGTGTGTGTATGTGATTGCTGTCATTCCTAGCTTCTTTCAGCCACCATACTTGTCTATCAGCGTGCCTGGATCTAAAAGGATCCTGAGTTATTTCTACTTCAGATCTGCGCATAAAGTTTTCTTATGCATATCAGACATCTGAAAAACCGATCCCTCATAGCAGAATAGAAACATCTAGTGGATGATGTTTGTGCTTTTACAGGGTCATGTCAGGAATCCTCGGCTCTGACTAGTTTTAATCAGACAAGTGGCTCATTTTCATTTCGGTGTTTACACTCGAATCTCATAGTGACTTCAAGATTAAACGCAATCATAACAATTTCCTCTTGAAGACGCAACAGAAGAGAGAGTAATGATTTTGTTTAGGTGCAAAGCCGGACACTACAGAGTACAGCAGGAGAAGCTTATGGTTATGCACACATACAAAGAGGCTTTGATCTTTTGAAATGTTTTATTATTTATTTGTATAATAGGACTGTTTCTGAATCAGGTCACTGATCCGGGTTTTATTCCTCTCTATCAGTTAAGAAAGCATGTAATCAGGTCGTTTGTACATAGCATCGATCCAGCAGGGAGCAACAGTGTGGACACAGTGATGTTCTGTTCTGCTCAAAATGCTGCAATGAATTCAGGTGTCTGTAATAAAGTTTTTGGGTTGTTTTTTTTTGCCAGTAAGTTTTGGCTACATGATTGTGAAAAGTTGTTTTGTTTCAGTGCAAAATTAATGAAATATTAATGGAAATATTAATGAAATATTAAACATTAAATGGCCAAAGTCAGGTTAACAAGGACATACTGTTTGGAAGATGTGCCATTTTATGTTGGTTTCTTTTTTTTTTTTTTCAGATCATTTTCGGAACCCGAAAAATGTATTACTTGAATTGTTGAGATGTTCTTTGTGGCAGGTGTTGGAGGGGGTAGGTTAGTTAGCAGGACAAAACTCAGTTCTGTGATAGAAGACGTAGAAGTGTTACTAATGTCATTTAGAAATTAACTTTGAACCAAACCAGAGTTTTGATCCTGACTTTGTTGAAATCAAAGCAGTAACTTAAATGAATTAAGTTATGTGTAGTTGCTACTGATTCTGATGTGAAGTCTGCTTGAAAAGACCAAATTGATCACTTGCAAGATCCCTTGGAGGTAAACAAAAAGGACTTTTAAGTTAAAGTGAAACAGCAAATGCATTGTTTATTTTATTGTACACTGGCTTACCTACTAGACTACTGTAACTTTAAAAATGTAATGATTGTGTATGAATGTTGCCTGCTGATGTGGGTAGAGATGTGTGTGTGTGTGTGCGTGTGTGTGTGTGTGTGTGCGTGTGGATGTACACACTGATGCCCATGTCCTGTTCACCTCCCTCCCTAACAGCCCTTAAGAAGCCTTAAGTATTCGATCCTTGGACTTTCCTTTGAAAACAAGCATGGTTTAAATAAAACCCCCAAATGATGAAGAGAAAGAAAATGGCAAGGATACACAGAAACAGCAATTTCGGGTTTCTTTTTGTTGTTAATTTTAATGAAGTTTTTGTTGAATAGAAAGAGCAATTCCTTAGAGATTCTTTATTATGGAAAGCAAGAAATTGAGTAATATTTTGTAATTATATATTTTAGAGCAATGTGTAGTTACTGGGCTGTAACAAACATTTTTTTCCAAGTTTCAGAACTTCAGTTTGCAATTGTGACTATTTATAATACTTGATTTGCTTGTTATTTAAATCTTATTTTCTTCTTTGTTTCTTGTACTATTGCTGTGAAATGGAAGAAGGTCCATAAGCCTTTCTTTTGTGTCATTCTGTACGGCAGGTAAGAGGCAAGAGCGTGAGAGTTGTGCTACTCTTTTTGTAATATTGTAATAATAAAATAAAGTTCTAATTTATGCTTTGACATGAGTTCCATTTTGATGCCTGATAGTCTCTTTGGATGCAACTGAGGACCCTTTTTAAAAAGAAATTCAAAACCCTACTTAGAATGAGCAGCATAGCTTTAATTTGCATGTTCACCGTGGGCATTGACTGAAAACAGGTGTTTCAATTTAAAAGTTTTCATCTGATCCTTGTATTCTGCATGGATTAAACCTCAGAGAAATGGCTTCTCTATTGTCAACCTGCGCAACAATTCAGTGTTCAACAATTAGACCACTGTAAAAACAACGGGTTCCCTATATAATCAGCCTTAGTTGGGGATTGTCAGCAACTGGAGACATAAAAGGAAGTATGAGTGAATGGTTCAAAAGGCACCCAACCTCTCCATACTGCATTTACTGTGTAACCAAGACAGCTGGTGCTGAGGGTGGTGATTGCACCAATTTCAGTGCTTTCATGCCATTTATCCAAGCCTGCCCCTGCCAAATAGAAACAGGAAGTAGAGTAGACAAAGCGAGCTGTGAAATCTGCAGGGCTATCTGGCTGCAGTAGATTTAGTCAGTCTGGCAGTGATGAGAATGGGAGTTCTGTAAAGGGTGCACAGTGGGAGGGTATAGGCACAGCACCTTCGTGATCAGCTCCATCAAAGATTTTCAGCAATGCAGAAGGTTATGGACTTCTGTTCAGATAATATAGATCTTCCTAAGGTGATGGAGGTAAACGTACTTAGAAGCCTTGGAATTTATTGTTTGATCTACTCCCAGACCATTAGCATAATTATCTTGGCATTTAAGCAGCCTACATAGCATTGTACGACTTGGGAATACATTTTATTTTATACCAGCATTGTGTATACCACACCTACAGCATTTTACTCATCATCAAAGACTTGACTGAGAGTCAAGTTAACAATCGCGTATCAAAATAGTTCACATATAATGAGTTTCTTGGGGAACTGACATTGAATACTGTCTGTAGTTTTCAATGCCTCGTTGCCCAGGTCAGACGAGTTAAGCGGAGACAAAAGTGGTCTGAGTGAAGTTCTTCGCTGTCTCTTTAGACCGGAGTGTTGGACAGGGGGCTCATTTCAGTGGAGTCTCTTGTCTGTTGGTGGTGCCTCCGCTGCATGTGGTGCCGGCTGACTTCTCGAAAGAAGCCTCTCCAGCTCCTCCCTGTGGACAAATGGCAAATTGTTAACTGAGGTGGGTTACTCAATGTCTACACACAGCATGAAGTAGCCCACTCTGTCAGAAAAGAATATCTCAAAGGACATAGACAAAAGTCTGTGTTGCTTCAACAAAAGTTGAAGTGTATGTCTTTCCATCCATACCTCTCTCTGGAGTGCTGGATGAGGGAGACTGTTGGACCCAATCTCCGCTCCCGGGATCCTCATTGATTATGCCCAGGTTGATGTTCCATTTGTTCCAGTTGACTTCCTCCACTCTGAGACGACAAGAGGACACATGCTCCAATTACTGTCTGCCGTGTGACACATCAATCAGCTGTCAGAGAAGGCAAATTAGTGGGGAACACAGTATACTGTGCCTGCCCACTCAACCAATTCCACTCACACAGCTGCATCTCTGTTTATACTTTAGAGTTCAAGCCTCATCTACAACCTTTTTGCTTACTGGTTTGTTATTATTACTGAAATTGAGACCAAAACAATTCAGCATCTAAGGGCTGATCCCCTGAGTGATTATAAACCAGTAGCAAAACAAAAGGGTATTCATATTTTTCAATGTTTTTTAAATGGCAAATATCTGTTAGATGCTAAATCATGAAAAATACAACTTTGGAACATGATAGAGCACCTCCCAAGTCCATAGGCGATGCAACTACTTTGCCCAGGCAGGCAATAATCAAGGTAAAAAATGAACAGTTTAAAAGGTCATCTCTAACTTAATTTATCCTATAGCCATATAACTTGACACACATAACCACCGATTCTTGCTCCTTAAAATTTCTTCTATGATCAACAAAAGGTCACGGTGGATTTTCTACCATTTCATTATGTTTTAACTTTCTAAAAACTGTCACCACCCATCTTGAAGCAAAGAATTGGTATACACCGATACAGCATATTAACCAGTACAATTGAACACAGAATATGGTTGACATTTACCAATGAACTTGTAAATGGGTGTCCCCTATCATAAACTTTGCCATAACTCCATGTGGTTATCCAATCCTCCTAAAACACAGTACAAATGCTCACAATAATGTTCTCTTGTATCTGCGATAGGAAATGTAGGTACAATCCAGTGGGACATTCACTGTGGAAACAGCCAGTTATGTTTGTCATTGTCAGATCTGTCTCATGTTTATGGATTGACTCATTCATCCATTGATTTAGCCTTTCAGAGCATCATTGTCAGTCACCACTTGCACTGTTGTCAGAACTGAATGAGAACGTGCATTGGCCAACCTGTAGCACCAGCGGCGGTCCTCTCTATTTCTGGAGGCCAGGTCCTTCTCCACCCCAGAGCGAAGTCTCCTCCTCAGGCAGTGAGGCAGCCCCTTCTCCAGATCCAGAATAGCGATGGCCCTCTGAAACGCACACACACCAAAACAGGCATCAGTTAAAAGTTACACTCTTTTGTTCGACCATCCACTCAAACGTGGTTGTTTCTCGCCCCGCATGTGAAGGCGTCACCTGTAGTTTCCAGATGACAGTGCTCTCCATGGTGATCTTCTCCACCGTGCGGCTCATGAGGGCGATGAGCATGTTGAGAAGCAGGACGTAGGTGAGTATGATGTAGGAGATGATGAGGATGTAGAACATCGTCGTGTGCTTGTGATGCCCGGAGAAGTCCAGGTCGCCAATGCCAATGGTGAACTTGAAAAGCTCCAGGGTGGTAAAGGAGATGTTATGGTAGGCGGGTCTCAGACACAACTCATCGGGATCCAATGGTACAGAGAGCCCCCGACCACGGTTGGTGGTGTTGGTGTTGGTGGTGTTGGTGTCAGTGTTGGTGGTGTTGGTTACAGGAGACTCTATGAGCAGGGCCACCACCGCTATGACGTGAAGAGAGAAGAAAGGAGGAAACACGATTATACACACACACAGTCACAATGTCTCCAGAAGTATCACTGTATATGGGTGGTGTCAAGTTCAAGTTCAAGTTCAAGTGTTTTATTGTCAAATGCACATTACAACACAGGGTCATACTGGGCAATGAAATTCTTAGGACATGGCAAGCATCAACTACGTAGTAGGTATAGTCCAAAAAGAATAAGAAATAAGAAATATATACAAAAGCAAAATAAGATAAGTAAGCACCTCTATAACATTTTTGACAGTGGTTCATTCCAAACGTGTTCTTGCCATTTAAAAAAAACAACTATTGATATCTGCTGTTTATTATTAAAAAGTATCAAACATACAGGCAACACCTCTTCTAGAGTGGTACCATTTTCTCAACAAAGACCTTAGTCTTTGTTAACAGTTAACAGCCTCAATTATATTCCTTTGTGAGTTTTTCATTTTTAAAGGGGACCTATTATGCCTTTCCTTATTTTTTGTCATATATATAATATTACAATGTTGGTTGTTCATATTGTGGCCAAAGGTTCAAATAATGAGTTAAGCGAATGATAAAGTAATCGCTGTGCGCAAAAAGCTCAGGCTTCAGACTGCTATGAACCCTAGGTTTTTTTCTAATTTCCGCACAAGATGACGTCAACTCGGGACAGATTTCTTTATCTGCTCCAGGTATGGCCATCTGCTCCAAAGTTCCCTGGTCAAAGACAACAAGGGAAAGATGATGCACGTCTTTACAATGAAATTCTTTCAACAGTAACCAACGGTGCAGGGAGATACTATACAGTCGTTTGGCGACAGCAGAATAACACTTTAGTAGTTACGTAGTAGTTACCTATTTATTATTTCCTGATAGCAGACGTTTTCCACTTCAGTCGGCATTTTAGCACATTTCCCACATGTACACCAAACAGAGACAGAGTCCTGCTGTAATCTTTTTTGCTGTGGATGTCCACTGTTCCAGATCGGATTTGGGCTTGAACATGTACGGTTGGATTTGAGAAGTTGACATTTCCAATCAAGAACGAGAAATTATATGTTACTTAGTAGGTTTACAGTTTGCTTTCTGAACCTCCACACCAGCAAGAGGATGTTGGCCAATCGGAAGAAAGTGGGCTTTTAGGAAGGGGGGCCTTAAAGAGACAGGAGCTAATACGGCTTGTTTCAGACAGAGGCTGAACAGAGGGGCTGCATAAAGGACCAGTATAAGATAAATAAGAACTTTTTTGAACTGTGAATCATGCAAAGCTACTCTAGTGGAGTCCCAGGATAAACATAAAGAGCTGGAAATGAGCATAATAGCTCCCCTTTAATGTCAGTAATCATTTTGTGAGGGTAGGTTTTATGGGTAAATGGCGGAGAAGATATGAAATACCTGCTGAAAATCCAAAGAGGAAGACAATGTAGACAAAGAGAAAGCGTATGAAGTCACCAAGGATCATCTAAGGAGAAGAGAAGGGACCAAGACGTTTGTTTGTTGGAAACTGGTTTGTCCAAAAAAAGTAATATCTTACACCGAGTGGTAGTTTTAGAGCCACATACACGCAATAAGGTATGGTGAAGTTGATTATAAGTAATATCAAGGCTACATGATAAAATACACAGAATGTATACAAAGGATGTATATACGCCAGAACGGCCGAATTAATACAATTTAATACAATAATTTGCTTTCTGATGGAGATAATATTGATAATCGATGTTGCTCAGAGCTCCAGTGGTTCGACTCGTGTAAGTGTAAGTACCAGAGAGGCTCAGTGTTCAGCTCAGTCTGCTGTGACAGTGTATGTATACCACATACTCAGACATATACCGTTTATTTGGCAGTGAATCATAACTGTAGTGATGATCTATGACCTGTGTGGGGTACCTTCTGTATCATGACACTGTAGATGCCCAAGCATCTATAACCCCTGGAGAAGTAGAGCATGTTGACCCAGCTGAGAGCAAGACACACCACCATGAAGCCAAGGTACTCCTGCCTTCCAGAGTAGTACAGCACAGCCGAGACTAAGAAGAACACTGCCTGTATAAAACTAAACAGCAGACATGTTAATGTGACCCCAGATGCCTCTACCACACATATACAAACAGCCTACTAATGCAAAGTTGCCATGCCAAACAATGCATAATCAGCTAGGCATGACATAAATTAGCTTTCACATATGAACGCCCACAGATGTCATGATTACAGATGCTACTTTTCAGGCTTTTCAGAGTCAGTCTTGTTACTGTACAGCGTGTCTACAAAACCTCAGGCATACATATTATTAGTGGTATAAAAGATGTTCTGTAAACCTACGATGTGCCATGCTATGTTTCTACCACATTTTATAATTATTAAGTATGTCAGGAAAGTCAGTTGCAAAATCAGCACGACAACTTACAAAATGATCTCGCAATAACCGTCAATCATCAAGGTCTGCAGGTTTGGACGCTTCCTCCTCATGTCTATTATCTAGAGATTTAGATAAGGGTTTGATACAATTTCCTTGAGTCAGTGAAATGTGCCATCAGATATTAATTTCAAACACGAAAAGCACCCACGTACCCCTCTGATAAAGAAATAGCAGGACGCCAGCGCTGTCAGCAGTTGACCTGAAAGATACAGGTAACCCTCCGTGGTGTGCTCAATAGGGAACGGTGGCTGAGGATCACAGAACAAACATCAGCACGGGCCTGTTGTGGGGTCACTGAAAATACATTATGGAAAATGGGCAGAGCCGATGTGTCATCGCTGAAAAGACATTCGATCTCCGAGAGCCTGCAGTGATCTCACCTTGCCTTCCTTCTTATTGTAGGCGATGACAGTGAACACAATAAGGTAAACGAGGTAGACCAGGAAGTTGAAAAAGAAGATTCGACTGGCAAACTTGTTCCACTTCTCCTCCACCAGTTGGCTCAGAGGCTCAATCTGGAGCATCTCATGACGGTTCTGAAAGGAGATTATAGTGTTTAAAGACGGGAGCTATGAGGTTTGAGTGTCCTTAATGGACATCGCTTCCTAATACTGCATTAACGCAGTAAGTCAGGGGTTATGTTTCGTATACTGGATAACAGTATCGATGTACGACCGATTCGATAATGTGACTCACAGGAATTTCACTGCCATAGACCAGTATCTCCAGGACAGAGTTGTCTTCGTAAGAGTCTAGAGAGGCCAAGTCATAAAGGGAGGAATGGACAGGCCCATACACCCATTCAGTAAACTTGCGGGACAAGTGTTTGGTGTGACTCTCTTGAAACTCCCGATGCAGAATGTGCTCAAAAAGCTATAGGGAGAAACAAAGAGGCAAGGAATGCCAAAACATTACATGAAGGACATCGTATTGGTGGTGTCTTAGTATTATTGCTGTATAAGTAGGTCTACAAGGTCGCACCATACAGTGTAACTCATTTCATCCTCTAAGTCTTTACCCCGATCTTGCCCATCTTGGCTGCCAGTTTAAGAGGCGTCAGTCCCTGATTGTTCTCCACGTCCTCCAGCCTGCACTTGGGATGGAGTCGTGCGTTGCTTGTGAGGATATGGTCGTACATGGAGGTAACGAAGTCAGTGTTCTCCCTGGTGTTGTCAGCCACCATCACCAGGGCATGCAGCACTGTGTTACCCTGAGAGTCTGTATCCCGCACATTTGCGCTCTGGTACTCATTGTCCATCAGGAAGTCCACCACCTCTGGCTGGTTGGTGCAGGCTGCCAGGGACAGAGGCAGCTCCCCTGTGAAGAACCGAAGAGGTTCTTAGACTCATGACTCCGCTCAACATGCATCACCTGGCATAGTTTCAGAACATTTAACATGCGTTCACAATCATCGTTGCCTTGGCACCTGAGAAGTCTTTGAGAATGTTGTCTGAGCCTCCCGAAGAGGGTAGTGGTGGTCAGCTGTACACTCACCAAAGTAGAAACTGGGGCCATCACGTGGCTGGAAGAATTTCCCACAGGCTTTAGCCTGGACATCTGCTCCTTTGCGGACCAGTATCTGGACATAGTAACTGCTCCTCCTCTCAATGGCAACATGAAGAGATGTTTGGCCTGTTTGGATTTGGAATAATGAATTGCATTTCTATAGCGCTTTTCTAAGTACTCAAAGCGCTTTACAATGGTTCATTCATTCATACATTGGGACATTGGGACTCCCAAGTCAATGGGAGGTGCAGTGGCGAACAGTCAACGCCCACACTTTTTCCCACATTTATTCATACACCAATGATGGGGGAGTCATTGGAGGCAATGTGGGGTTCAGTATCTTGCCCAAGGACACTTCGACACGTTTTGACAGAAGGAGCCGGGATTCGAACCGCCAACCTACCGATCATTGGTCGACCCGCTCTACCAACTGAGCCGATTGGTTTTCTATATATTATCGTTTACTTTTTTTAGATACAGTTTTTGTTACAATAAAATGTTTTAGTGTTTGCGAACAGTGTATTGGATATTTTGTCACAAATGAGGATAATACAGATGTAGCAAAATATGTATATTCTCCAATAGTACTTCTCATGGTATTTCTTTACTAGATAGCATAAATTGGAGCAGAGAGAGAGAGAGAGAGAGAGAGAGAGAGAGAGAGAGAGAGAGAGAGAGAGAGGAGGGAAAAAAAAA
>OMKK01056597.1:33343-45538 GCA_900302305.1 Polymixia japonica | reverse complement strand
AGAGAAAGGGGGAAGGAGAGAGAGAGAGAGAGGAAGGGAGAGAGAGAGAGAGAGAGAGAGAGAGAGAGAGAGAGAGAGAGAGAAGGGACGATGAGAAAGGATCGCAAATAAATTCAAACCCACAAGATCACAAGTAAAGTTTACCTTTGTAGTAGCTTTCAGTGTAGGCCGCATTCACAAATTCTTTGATGTCTCCCATCCTCTCTGAAATGTCAAGGAGAAATTCCACCGTGTTGTTCTTTCCGTCGCTGAGATTCAAAAGAGCCTTCATGAGGGCGTTTTTACCATAGGATTGATCTACAAATATAACCACAAGGTCAGCGATGGGGTTCATTCTATGCACAAGTTTTTGGACTATTATTGGAATTTTTGAATGACAGTGAACGTGGCCCTTCTCACACTCTGAGTTGGATAGTTTTTTCATGCTATGATGCAGGTATTGATGCAGGCCCTCCAGCTTCATGACATCGCCACTTGCCACTGCTTCAAACAGTCGCTTGATGTCAAACCTCTTGCTGTCTCTCTCCTCTTTACTCTCCTCCACACCTTGACTTTTTCTACAAATGAAAATATATGTAAGAGACTTCAAATCAGACATATTTGTGATCTCGGGTCATAAAATAAAAGTTTGTTGTTATTACTTTTTGCAGCGTTTCGTTAAAGGCAAAATCTGCGATTGGTTTGAACGGTCACGTTGCCCCGCTTCTGTTTGTTTTGTATACAGTGTGATGTGGTTGTTTAGAAGCATTTTGTCTGACAGAAACCTTTTCAAAATCCACTTAAACACGGGGAACTCCTCTGTATCTACTGTTGAAATTCCCTAAGAGAAAGATGGCTGACACTGAGAAAACGTCCAAACCAAAACAACAATGTTGTTTTGTTACTTGCTTAGCTGCAACGGGGCAGCACTTAAGAACCAACCGCACATTGTGCCTTTAAAGGAAGCTACCGCTTAGGTCAAAGGTATCCTCTGCATGCATCATTAGTATTGCTTGATAATGCACAGCACTTAATTCATGTATAAAAAGCCAGGGATCATATTTCCAAGTGCATGGAGTGTCTCACTTGTCAAAATTGAGATTGAATCTGATCTTGGGCTTGGTCTCTTCCATTTCCTCTTGGTCATTAGTGTCCATTGGGGCTTTGGGTCCATCCAGGCTGCCCGTGCCCAAGGCAGACACCAGATGATCCTTCTTCGCCACTTTGCCCTGTTTTCTCTCCTCATCCGTCCGGTCATCCGTCTCCAGGGAGAAGCGAAATGCCTCTGGGCTCTGTGACCTGTTCATTCTGACCTCTCAGTCCAACAGCCTGGATGTGGGAGATGTAGGTTTTAGTGTGAATAGGCTTTGTACTGCAGCATACACATGTTTAACACAGGGGTTACATACGTTCCCTATCTCTAAAAACAACAGCAGCAGCTCCTCGGCTTTCAAGGTCACAGACATATTTAGACATGTGATGATCACCCTGAATGACTAACAAAGACCTTTATTTAGCAGAAATATCTCATGGCAGCAGTAAACAGCACACTTGGTTTTTGCGGCAGCTTTTCTTCAGAATAAACAAAACAATCTTTGTACGGCTGCATTCAGTACGAGCATCTATGAGTAAGTTCAACGTTATTGAATTGCTTTTCCTCTAAATTCGAACCAAGTAAATATAAATCAGCCATATTGTGATTTTTAAAAAAAGAGGAAATGGTAAACAAATTTTTGATTCTTTCTTCCTCTTTTTCTGTCAGAGAGAATGAGGAAGGACGGACTCTGTATGACTCCTTGGCCATCACGAGAGGAATGTGTCACAGCAAAAACAGAGAAGTAAGCATTTTGATCAGCCCTGCCTAATTTTATCTTGTCCATCAAGCACAACATGTAACACAATTATTCATCTGCTTGTGGCTGAGGAAGTAATAAAGCAATACAAGAGGATTCCGAATATAAAATCAAATGAATCTAACTGTCATGTTGTATGGAATAACTGGAGCTGATTTGTTGCAAAATGGCCCTTTGTTGTAAAAGAGTGTATGCATAAACACCGTTATTCACACTATGGCGTTACATGGTGTTACATTAATGAGCCTATTTTTGTGTCTAAACATATTCTTCTGAGACATGGGTCTCACAAACCTACTCTAGATATCCTGTATAAATTACCAATTACCACTCATCTTGCAGACTTAAGATGCTAATGATAGAAGCTATTACCTCCTCCACCACCTTGGTTAACAACCTTTCGTGTTGGTAAAATATAATCCAGGCTGAAGAACTGAATAATGTTTTTTGTTAACCACTCTCTATACTGTACTGCTTAGTCTGCATTTAATATATACGCATGAGACTGTTCATGTTCAACTGTACAAAATGCAACACATGATATTACAGGACAATGCCCTTTTTGTATGAAGAGTCCAAAAACAGTTGGGCTTTCACTGTCAGCAGAATACTATGAACCAGCAGAGTTTGGCCCAACACAAAATAATTTTAGTCAACAATAATAGTCAAACAATACAAAAAAAAAAGAACGTACTTACAAGAGATAATTCCCACAGTGCAAAGAATGCTATTCCAAATCGTCCTTGTGTAGCAGCCTCACATCTTTGTTCGCAAGTTGATCTTCATGTCAAAAATAGACAATCTTACTGTGCTTGTGCTCGAGATGCAAGGGAAGTGTAATGTTTCTTGGGATGGTCGGGTTATGTACAGGGTAATGGTTATTACATTATGGAGTGAGACACATGCAGATGTGATCAGAGGAACAGACCACATTACCGGCAGTGTGAGAGCTTAAAAGCATGTTTGAGCTGTGGTGTATTGATTGTGCATTGACTATCTCCCTTCAAGCTGAGACAGCAGACATTGCACAAAGGATTGTAGCGTTATAAAATTCACTAATACATACATCTTCAAAATATACAATAGGAATATCTGTGACACTATTGTTGTCTCTACATTTGTCTTTATGTAGATGCAGTGCAGATGTGGTACAGTGCAGAATCTATCTTCTGCACTTAACGGTATTTAAACAAGCAAATTTACAGTACAAACAGTACAACACATTCCAGCTAAGAGCACCTTAAATACTACATTTGAATTGTTTATATTCACCAGGAAAGGTGATTATAAATAAATAAATAAATAAATAACTTACCCTTTTGAACACTATTCTCCTTACAGAGGTTTTCTTGTCACTTTTAGATTTAGTAAGGGTTTCTTGTATTTTTTAGAACATTACTGCACAGCCTGTGTTCGTTTGTCAAATGGGCTGTTTGCTAGCAGTGTATCTGTGGTCCTGTGACTGAATGTGTGGTTCATAGCTTCTTCCTGTCAGAATAGGCTGGCGGATTGTTTTTATGAGGTTCTCCGTTACTTTTGCTTTTAATCAGCACACACAACCTTTCAGTTAATGAAGTTATTAAAGATCTATTACTATAATAATCTACTCACATATTACTTTTATGGCCTAGAACAAAAGCAACTTTCTCACCAAACCATAGAGCCAGCTTTAAGTAAGTATTCACTTATACAGACAAAACTTATCTAGGGCATAATAACAGATTTCAAAATTAAAATTTAGTGTCACAAAAAATAGTTTAATAAAAACTTTTTCGTAGTATCGCAATCACACACAAAAATTCAAAGAGATGAAAACAAGATTCATTAATAAAAAACAAAAATCATTATGACAGAATACTGATCTAGTTGGATGAATAATTGGCATCACCAATAACACTGATAACACAGCTGTATTAACTTGTAAACAAATGTTAACTTGTCATTCTAAAAAAGCAAAAGTCATTAACAACATTGTTGTAGGATCAACAACAATTATACGATATTTATCATTTATATCAATGGACTCATTTGAGGAGACTGACAGATGTATCTACTTAGGAAGTATTATAACTGTAGAGAGGCACAGATGAAGATTTAAAATCAAGAGTAGGCACAGCAAGAGCAACAATCATCAACCTAAACAAGATCTGGAAAGCCTAAAAGCCTCATTTGAAACTATGCTGAAACTGCTCAACTTAAATGGAGGGCACAGTAACTTAAGGGTCTGTTGACTGGAGGGTCGGTAATTTGAATGCCCTAACCAACTAGGAAAATCTGACACTTCCCTCCCCACCCGTTGCTCCAGTGAAGCTGCTTAGCAGCTCATAGCTGAAGACTGCAATTATTGTAAAGCATGGTGGGGATGTTAACGAGGTCAGCAAAAACCTTCCCTGGGTAAATGTATTGATCCATATGTATCTGATGCTACTACAGTTACAGTCAATATGATACAATCCAACCCAACCGAAGATCTCCAACATACCCTCCGATTCTATTTCCTGGTGTTATCCAACACCAGACTGCCAAACAAGAGCAGAACAGAATCATAACGGAAGAGGAATGAGTCACGTTACATTGGCCATACCCTCAGAAATCACAAATAAACCACCGAAAAGGCAATGGCATGGAAACCACAAGGTAAATGGAGGAGATGACAGACCTAAAACCTAAGAGGAGAAAGAAGCAGAGAGCTTCTTAGCCCCTACGGGTACCATGAATGTCACTACGAAGCATGCTAGAAAAATTAGCCTGCCTTCAATGCAGTGTGGAAAAGTTGCAAGATACAGCCTACTGTTGCAGAAATTAGAAACAGTTTATTTACACCAAATTACACACAAGCAAAAATATTGTTTTCATAAACATTTCATAATAGCAACATGAAATAATCATGCATTGCAGTTCACAGCATTCATTTTGTTCACCAAAATTCTCAAATTTTCACCTGAACAAACAGGTTATTCTTATATATTCTTAGAATTCTACTCAAAGTCTATCACAAAACACCCTGGCTACACCTACAGCAGAGTCCACATTTTGTCCATATTCCACAAGCTGAGGAAATGCCCTCTCAACTTCCTGTCTCAGCGCCTCGTTGCGAGAGAGGGCGCTGCCGCTTCCTACGATCCGGCTTACCCCCGCCTCTTGCAGAAGGACGACGGACATCATGGACGTGATGTTTTCCAGTATCCCGCGGCACAAGGCCCTGGTCACGTCGCCCAGGGAGAGGTTGGAGGTGGAGATGTTGGCCACCTGGCCTAGGCAGAGGGGGTTGTGTCTCTCTCCCAGGATAGTAGGACTCACCCTCAGGTCACTGTTTTCCTGGCTGAGGGCGCAACGGATCAGCTTCTCATACAAGCTCGAATCGCTAACCTCCACTCCTTTGAAAGAAGAGGAGGGAGAATTGAGCACTATATGAAAAAGGCATGGTGATAAAAAAAAGTCTCATTTTGACACGACTGTGATTGGGGTATTTTGCTTCAAATATGCAGGTAAAACGGTAGAAAATACGTACCAAGCTCTTTCATCCATTCACCAAGCATCCCCACAAAAGTGGCCAGTACATTTCCTCCATTGAGTGATGCTGCCACTGCCAAGTAAGAGCCATCAAAGTAGGGGAAGTACGAGATGGAGGAGGCAGGCTGAGGAACATCTGGAGGTCGGAAATCAGCTGGCATAGCATAGGTCAGCTGAGCCGAGGTGCTTATGTTGAGCACTAGGAAATTATACCACGTGTACAAACGGTTACCTAAAGCTCATTCAACGACAGTGGCAGAAACTAATAACACAGCAGACGCTAAGAGATATAACCGGACCCCGTTTTTACCTGCATCTGTGCGGCTAGTCATGCAAGAGTAGACAGAACATTGGAAATCTCCCAGGGCTGCCCCTACTGGTGTGTGGGCAGGAATGCCATGCCATTCAGAGCACGTCTGGCCAGCTAAGCAGCCAGATGCCACACACTGAGGGAGCAGGTGCAAAGGGAAACCAGCATCCTCCAGACTAGAGCATGCACACAAAGATGCTTGTTAGTCTACACACAAACTGCATACTGACACAGTTAAGTGCGTTATGAACCGCACAGCTTGTGAAGTGGACGCGGTTAAACACAGAATGCACACATAGAACATTTTGCTAGCATGCACTGCTTGTTCGAACCAATGACGGTCACAATGAAAACCCATACTGTATCATGCAAACTTAACAGAAAACATTGGACTGTGCAGTTCAGCCTACACATACATGTCAATGTTCCACTGGTTGGCGGTAGTGTTGAAATAGCCCCAGCTGGCTGCATTCTGTGCAGTCATCACACACTTTTCCAAACCACAGAGCATGGACACCACATAGTCCTGGATAGTACCAGCCACTGTGAAGTCCGCAAGGATCTCTGGTCTGCATCAAAACAATACATCTTGAATTTTCCAGGATGACTTAAAAGCAATGAATGGCAATTATTTCCTATCATAAACCCCAACCATATAAATGGGGTAGAAGTGCTGACCTGTGTTTCATGTACCAGAAGATTGTGGTACAGCCAAATCCTGTGGCTAAACTGAGATGTGAGTCTGGCTTAGGAAGAGAAGACAGAAAACTACTGGTGCAGCGACCATCCTGCCAGGTGATCAGTTGACTGGTGTCTTTGGCTATGAAGAAATCTCTATTGGACCACTCACAACCTGAGAGGGAAAGGTAATGGACAGTACTCCTTCTAGTCATGTTTATTCACCATTAACTTTAAATACAGGAAAATCAAAGTTATGATTTCTACAAAATTATTAACTTCCTGAACTTCATATTTATGTTAAAAAGCTAAAAGATAT
Organism: Polymixia japonica; assembly: GCA_900302305.1. Lineage (NCBI taxonomy): Eukaryota > Metazoa > Chordata > Actinopteri > Polymixiiformes > Polymixiidae > Polymixia > Polymixia japonica. Next base: position 38,886 of record OMKK01056597.1, on the reverse strand, counting down.
TATCTTTGAGCACAAATCTATGTCCATAGCACAATGTTATATTCCTATGGAGAGGTGAAGCCTTTTTTCCCTAAGCTTTGAATGCAACCCCCTGCTACCCGTTTTCTCGTTAAAGCTTGGGTGAGTGAAAAAGCTCCATCTTATAGCCTATCTAACAGGCAATTTTTTTTTATCGATATTGAGGAATAACATTAGGCTAAGTATTAACAAGGTTTGATTTAAAATGTGTTGTTGATTATAATCTACAATACAGTTATTCAAAATTGACTGTTCTGGCAATTGTCATTAACAGTAATGTATGAGAAATTACTTATATTTACATTTGGCAAAGAGAAAAGTAATGGTGACATTTTCAGGAAGGAATGTGACCAGTGGGTTCCCTGGAAGTCACTTTCCTTTGCTGGATTGGGGCAAGTGTCAAAGAACCGTTATTGCAGGATTAGATGCGATATGTTCTTACCACTATTGTCTTTCCAGAACAAAACACCGTGCATTTGTCCCGATACGCCGATTCTGTTTACATTCTGCAGTTTGTCTCTGGGTAAAAAAGCGATGCATTCGTTGAGACTTCTTATTATTTGGCAAGTGTCTTGCTCTTTGGCCTGTGTGATGGGCAGATAGATGACCAGGTAAGATCCTACAGTCCGAAAGTTGTAATGATTTTTGTATGTTTGGCGCAAATGCTTTTCACTTACCTGTAACACAGTATTGTTGATACAATCAGACGTAGTTGGCAAAGAGTAACTTGCGGCTATTGCTTTGGAGCTAGGTTCTAATAAAACAGCTTTTATCGACGTGGTACCAATGTCTATACCTAACACATACTTAGACATGTTAGCAAACTTGGTAAGGTTTTTTTTAGCGCTCTGATTTATGGCACTGCGAAGCCACCGTAGCTAGAGTAAAGGTCAAAACAATTTAGGTCAGGTTTTTGCATGAAGACATATTTCATGCAAGGTATAGTCAGACTAATGCGTTTATGTAATTAGAGAGATATTATACACCGCCAATTGCATAGTAATGATTCCATAGAAACAATACCCGGCGCCAACCTTTATGTTTCGTACCGGATGATCTAATGAATCTGCCGCTCTGACATGATGACGTTGTTTTCTAATCCTTGTGTCATTGGTCCTTGTAGCGGTATTTGGAAACATTAAATATTACACAATGTTCCCGTAACATAACCACCTAGATTATTATTTACCTATTTATTTATTCATTTATTCATTTATTAATTTAACCACTTAAAATGAATTAATATTTATTCCCCAGTAGAATGACTTTACACGTGTAAATTATTTAACAGAATTGTGTGGCAATACTTAGTCTTCCCACAATGCGTTTCGAAAGAACATGGCCGACTGTGATCTAGGAGCGTCGAGCAGGCTAGGGTGAATGTTATTTATTTGTACAATATTACATTCTTGGGAGATAATTGCTGGTTGACCAAATACTGAGTGACTTCTCCAAATGATGATCCTGTGAACGTGTCCCGTGGAGATTACGGCTTTCTGTATATTCCATATTCGTTGAAGGTAAGAAGCTGTAATCTTAAACGTTAGCAAGCCGAGCTAACGCTAATTTGAGCATGTTAATGCTAGGTGGGGATTTTATAAGAAATCTCAAGTAGCAATAAAGCTATCTTAACTACTCCTCACAAAGAGCTGATTTGATTTGATTTGATTTGATTTGCTTATTTGGAATAACGACATATCCAAGGGATGAAAAAACATGACAAAGTGCAAGCACTTATTTCCATCATGGTCCCTGATGTTGAAAGACAGGACATATATCCACATACAACAAAACATCACATCAGATAAAAACATCACACATAAAAACATACATCATGCATCTGTTGTCTCACTGACTTACAGGTGCACAGTGTTTACTTTATTTTTATTCCTCTGTACGTCTTTCCTAATGTTAGTCTCGATTCAAGGTTGTAGGAGCGAAATCTCCTCATCTGAAAGATTTATTTTGACCAATTACCTAATTGTAAGCATTAGGTCTATGCAGATTGCACTAGTTTTTTGTGTCTGTTTATTTATCTGATTGACTGACTATGATTAACCAGACCTGACAAATGCACAGGAAAATCACTGAAATTGCTTCTGTCCTAATGTTAAGTTAATGATTGTCTGACTTACTAACTTCACAGCAGGAACTTTCTCTCGAAACTCGACTTGTGCTGAGATGGCGTCAGTTGTAGCCAAACGTGAGGGACCACAGTTCATCAGTGAAGTCGCTGTGAGGGGCAATGCTGCTGTGCTGGACTACTGCCGCACCTCTGTATCAGCTCTGTCTGGGGCAACAGCTGGTATCCTTGGCCTGACGGGACTATATGGCTTCATCTTTTATTTCCTTGCCTCGTTTCTTCTCTCCTTACTGCTCATCCTGAAGGCAGGACGTCGGTGGAACAAGTGCTTCAAATCCCGGCGGCTGCTTTTCACTGGGGGCCTCGTTGGAGGTCTTTTTACTTATGTCCTGTTCTGGACTTTCCTCTATGGAATGGTGCATGTATACTAAAATGATTCGACATTAATTACCAGATTTATCCTTAACTAACGCCAAGTAAACCAGCAGCATTGTCTGCCCTACTGTTTGTAGATAGGCAATTAATGACAGACTTGGATTCTGCCCTATGAACTCTTTGAACAATGGACTGGGTGTCATTAATTGTCAGTAATTACTGTACACAAAAATGTTCTATATCATTTTTGCTCCAAACTTAGTAGTGAATATGAACTTAACTTATTAAACCGATAACTCTGGGCTGTGCTCAATATCATTCATGACTGAATTAAGGTCACGGTAGTTTTAATAAAGATAAGTTGTACCTTAACATCGATCAAAACAGATTACATCTTACCAGGGTGCAAGCAGTAGGCAGTGTGTTGGCAGAGCTAGTGTTTTTTTAGTATTCTGGCTAGAATATAACAAATCTGATTGGATTCTTTAAAATAAACACATCCATACAACTTGTTTGCATACTTTATTTATCATTTGCTCTCAGCAGTAAAGCCAGCTGTCAGTGGGATTAAACCATTATGACATGTATATCGTTTACAACAATAAAGACCATTCAATAAATGTAAGTAGGATGAACAAAGAGGAGTCCTTGCATCCCTCTTCATCAAAATTAAATAGAACATTCCTGTTTGCTCACAAAATATGTACATCAGTTATGACGGTATGTGTATTGAATTCTACAGTTATGTTGTGAATAAGATTCTGTTGTAGCCACAGCATGGCTCCAGCAAGCTCACATTCTACAATCACCCCAGCCAGCACAGCGTAGGACAGGTCTACACAGTGGTTTAACAGTATGGTCAAATACACATATACCTTTCACAGTGCACTCAAGATACGTAATGCTTCCAACTGGAACACAATAAATAAGACCTTTCACATATTTGCTCATAGTGGTTTTCTGTTTTCTTTCCTTTTTGGACCCACATTATCAAATACATTTTTCTTGAGCCAAAACTGAGTTTGCAGGCTATTGTCCAAGATTAATTAACCAGAATGTACCCAATTTTAAATTATGTCACTGGCCTGCAATCTTTATTTTTCCTAAGGTCGACCTACATTTGAGGTATACCTACGTGAGAAGGTTTTGGCAACATAACATCACAGCAGCTTTGGATACCATAAAATATTTAGGGGACACATTTCTCCACCTTTGGATCCCAACACAGTGACTGAAAAACATGTGTCTATTGTATGTCTACAACAGGGTCCTGGTGTCAGAGCGTGTTGCGAGACATTGATATTTGTCTTGGCCGGCATATCTTTATTCAGGGCATGCATTACTCAAGTTAATGCCACGCCAGCAGCTCTTTTGATTGGAGAAAAGTGGAAATCCGCCTTACTTTAAATTCCACCTCCTGTAACGTAACCCAGACCACTGCGGTGGACCATTGCAGTTTATTTGTCTTGCTCTGTCAACAAACTGTTAATTTCGTGAAGAGAAAGTTATGTGGTGCTTTGGCTCTCCACCATGGGAAGGCAGAATGGCAGAGTATCGCTGTCCCGTGTTACGTGGAATGGTTGGGCCTCGTTTTTCCACTGCTGGCTGGGTCTCCGTAGAGTGAGGAGATACCTCGGTGAGCTCAAGTTCCTCCACGTTTTTGAGTGAGTTGGGGTCCCCTTGCTCCACAGCCTGTTTCCTGGGTTTTCTGTCTCTGTGACCTGACTTTCCATCCTTGTGTTTAGACCTTTCTTTCCTGTAGACACATCACTTGATTTAGTGACAGAGACACGTACCAAGCAATGTCATATTTAAGCTCTGATTTCCACTGATTCAAACACTACCATAAATAGCACTAAAACATAGGCATACTTGAAGTTGATGATTTCAAATTTCCTCTCTCGGTAGAAGGAGCTTGTGTTCATCATGTAGAGCAGTATCATATCACACGCAAAGGCTCCCTGAAAGATTAAAATTAAACTGCACATAACTACCATTTTTTGTAACGTGATCAAACAGTGCCCTCTTGTGGGTATATAGTGAACAGTTTTTCTTCCCCCAAAACTATTCAGTGGTGTTATAGAACAGACATATGCTGATACATCAACTGAATATTTCAGGAAGTACTCACTGCACCCAACAAAGCAACACCAGATCCTATGGCAATTATTGTGGGGACGATATTGAATTTTCCGGCCTGAAAAATGAAAGAGAACAACTATAAATTCACATTGCACTGTAATGTCTCCTGCCTAACCACATTACTTATGGTAGAAGAGTTAAGATCACTTTCGTACCTGGCCATTGATCATAATATCGAATCGAATTCCATACACTTTATATAAAGTCCGATAGCTTTCACCAGTATCATCTTTGTAATACCTGGCATATCTGGAGAACAAACAAATCAGCAGATAGAAAATAAAAGAAACAGTATAAAATTATGTTTGCATGAAGTAAGTAAGTATGTAAAGTTTATTTAATATAGCACCACTCACAGAGTAAGGTCACAAAGTGTTTCACAAGAGTAAAATAGTTAAAAATAAGACCATAAAAACAGTAAAAATAATAATAAAAAACAATAAAACATGCCGGTTTGAATAAATGCGATAGAAAGATAAAAATTGAATAAATGAGATAAAAAAGTGCATATTCTATATGTGGCTTGGTAACCTCATGTATGTTTTTGTTGTTAAATGCATGAGAAGACATACCTGAAGTTGTATCCTGATGTGACAGAGTTGTTTACGTTCATGTCCAAACGTGTAAAGCTATACTCTGGATTACACCTTGAGTAGTCCTTGTCCAAATCACAGTTCCATTCAATAAGAATACCAACTGACCCACCCTACGAGAGAGAAAGAGAGAATTAGTAAATAAAGCCACAAAAATGTTAACTTTGGCATGCCATCTGTGGGCAATTGATTACGTGGGTACTTAACAGAGGAGATGCACAATGAGGGTTGTCATGGCGGGATAATCCGATCATGTTTTTGGCAATAATGATATAAAAGTTTCTTACAAATGCTAAACTCTATTGCATGTCTTGTCACCCTTCACCCTTCAA
>OMKK01056597.1:9109-33323 GCA_900302305.1 Polymixia japonica | reverse complement strand
CCAAGATACCCATGTTCTATTAATGGCAGTCAGGATATCCATACCATGATAGACGTTACTATTCCTCTTCTATAGCAACAAAGTCTAAGTTCATGTGCTATGAGCCCCTCTTGAACTGATTGTCAGTATATACTAAATTCCAAGATTCAAAAGCAAAACAATAGCTTATCGGGCTATGGGCAAAAAAACCAAAAATTAAGCAATTTTAACCAAAAAAACGACAAAGATTTATCCTGTAAAATAGGTTTCATCAATTTAAAAGAATGCTTCACATGGAAGAAAACAACAGATGCTTGAACAAACCGCTGCTTGATCCATGAGCTGGTGGGCCTTGAGCCCTATACGCAGGCCTAACCCCAATCAAAACATTAATGATTTTGACTAGAAAATCCGCTTGAGACATTGGCATTTTCTGTCTTTCATCTGACCCCCATCATAACTCAGCTGTTTCTATAGTTGAGTCATTAATGCCATCATGAGGTAGTCAAACGGATTTCCATAAGAACTAAAGTTAATGGCCTGTTATTATTATGGTCTATCATTATTATGGTTAGCTGAGAGTTTAAATTATCGTATGAATCCTTTTACCTTAACAGCCATGTCCTGGAAGTCATTCCCAGTCCACCTGACCAGTTCTCCCAGGCGGAAGATGGGGCAGTAGGGATGGCTCTCTTTGTCATAGGAGCATCCTTTCAGATAGCTACCATTATTTGTTTCAAGGACATTGGACCTAGGAGGACAAGTTAGCAGACATTACAAAATGCAATATACGTGAATATGAATGTAGCCATCAAACAGTTATACATTCAAGCTTTAAAAGCACAGTATAACTCCATATGAGACATCGTAATTAGTGTAGCGGTGCTGAACATTTTAAAAAACGCACAATGACGGGGATATGCATCACTCCCATTTCACTAGCATCGCATTCTCAGCCAAAGTGTGTCGCGACTTAAACTTAGAAACAAATTAAATCTCCATACAACCAATTTGTCATTAGTGGCGCTCTGTAATGAAACATTGGCCACATGGCTGTGTGATGAGGCTGAGATCATGACATGATGCACAAGCTGCGGCTTGTGGCGTCTCTCTGCTCTCGTGTTAAACTTGGAAAGACAACACCAGTGTTCCAGCAGAATTAGCCTGCCAGTGTGGGAGCAGCGTAGTTCCCCAGGCTAGCCCCATCTGATCTGACACCTGTCCGGGGCAAGGCCTGCTGTCAAGGACGTCTCAGATGACCGCTTCACCGCCGCACTGAGCGCAAGGCAAAGGCAGGCCGGTATAAATAGAAGGCACTCTGCACCCCCGGAGATATTCAAAGCAGCCGTCAGGATATGTATACACCCCACCAGCTCACCCCACAGCTCACCCCACTCACTCAGTGATCTATGTCACTATGTCTCTAGACCCTACTTTAAAGGCGTGGCACGGTAGCAATCAGCACCACTTAGAGACACTTACTTGGAGAATTCAAATTTTGGAAACCTGATGAAGTTCTTGATGTAGATGGTGAAGTTCTCTGCTTCACTCAATAAGGGCTCTCTGGAAATGAAAGGGAGAAGTAGTGTCAAAACAGGTGGGGCCCGCCATGCTATATCAGTACTAAATAGCACTTGTGAAATTTCTTGGTCCATATGAAGGATTAGGAGTGAGCGTGAATATCGTCACACAAAATGACAATTCAAGAAATTTCCGCAAGAGAGGCTGAGTTCTTACGAGGGTCTCTTGCTATATTCAACAGGACACCAGCCGTGGATCTCACAAGTCCCAGTGCTGTTTATACACAATCCAGTCTTGATCCCTGACGAAGAGAGCAAACATTCTTGGCTGGATGGATCTTATAGAGAGGTTAGACTGAAATGAGACATGCATATTGGAATACTTTATATGTTGAATCTAAAATTATCAGTAGGTAATGTGTAATAAAATTAATTACAATGAATGTGTAACAATATTAATGGTAATAGCACTGAGCGGGTCTTTTTGTAATAACCAAAACCATGACACAACAATATATATTTGTTCATGTATCATACAGAAAGTTAGACCAAATGCATGTGTAACAGTCCTCACCATTGCCAGCTATTACACTCTCGCCCTCTGCACAGTCATCGTCACTAAAACATCGCCCATCTGGCACCTTAAAGCTCTGTGAGGGAAAATAACACAATCTGCTGTGTTGAACTGTGTTGAAATGCTAATCTGCGGACAAAGAAATCTATCACATCATTTTGTAACCTAGCTCCGGGAATACATTATTTTTGAGAAGTCAAATACCAGAGGGGTTACACACTAATCTAGATATGTAAGGCAGTTAAAACAAAAAGAAGTGAAGGCAAGTGTTTGTATCTTAGATACACTTGACCAAAAGAGCCTAGAATTGAATCTCAGATTTCAAGATAAAAAAATGTAAATCAGATTCCTTGGTGGTACATTTCTAAATATACACTCACCTCAGCACAGAACCCAAGTCTCTGGTTTGGAGTCTCTACGTAATTTGTGACAATGAAGAATACTTGTTCACCCTATAAAATAAAATAAGGTCCAGTCAGGTTGATTGGATTGCGCATTGAGGCAAAGGTTAAACTAATTATACTGCTTAGAAGTTCAATAACTTTTAATCTCTTAGGACAGTTGATTGTACTAATGATATCCTCTAAAGCAGATATTCAATAGCTTTCTATTCTCGCTTGACAGATTCTACAGCGCGCGATCTGTACTGACATGGATAGCCTTCAAGCTAGGATTGTCAATTTATTTTTCTAAAAGTGATCCAGATGGGATTGTTTAAGCAGACCAAGTTTACACCAAATATTCTAAAACTATGTAGATAGGTATATAGATAGGTAGGTCGGTAGGTCGACAGTTAAAAAGCCTTGAAACCTCATCAGGTTTCGACAAATCATTTTTAGTCATAAAATTTATATTCCAAATGCAGAGCTTAAGCATATTTTAATTACATAATGTTTTCGGGAAGCCTATGGGAGAAGCCCTTCATTGTCTTCCATCAATGCAAAAACTCTATCTAGGATCTCACATTTGGGGGTATGACGTAATCCTCAGCACCCCATAGATGAAGCCCACTGTCAGAGCTGTTGGTTAGGGTAACACCTTTCAGCTTGGTGATGACTGAGCTCTGGATGGCCTCTTCTTTCTCCTGGTACCCCTTCTTCATCACAAAGACCCACCTGAGAAATTAATTGATACCTATAGGTCAGAGTTTGTCATATCATCATACTGTTATGTTTTTGTGTATTATGCCTGAATCTGAATCTTTATTACATAATTACACAATTATTAATATAATAATTTCATAATTATTACATAACACTGAGATTACATTTCATCATTATTGTTTTTTGTGCATGTTGATGTCAGACATTTAAGCATGGGAACAATGCAACTTCGTGGTCTCTCTTGATCCCTTGGTTAGTAGCCCAATGTGTTTGACCATGAGGTTTGTGTTCATGGGACACTGCAGGTTCACTCAGCCAAAACGTGTTCATCAGCATGTGGTAGGTGGAAAAACTGATGTTATGGGCGAGTATAGCATAGGCTTCATCACACAATATCACATCCTTGCTGAATCATGCTGACTTGTTGTTCACCTTCAGACTCTTTATCACAATTTATTTTCATATTAAATATTTACAGTATTTTTTTTACATGAATCCAAAAATGAAGTTGTCAACACCTTTAAGTGAGGAAAATGGACATGTCTACATAAGGGGAATACCATTCAATTTACAAATCCATGTCATTCTTATGTCAGGGAAGAGGGAAGACTCCTCTATGTGGGGCCATTGCCAACTAAAGAAATAGCCTAGAGCCATTCCACTGACTGTAAATAGGAGACTAGTTTTAACTTTTACATACAATATATCAAGGCAGTGCCATCACCTCCAGCCCATGAAATTTACCTTTATCCTCAGTAGGCTAACCTCAAATTGGTTAGTCTGTTGCCACCGTCACCTTTTCCATTTTTCAAACTTTTCTCTGTAGAGCTGTACATCAGTGTAACATCACGCATTAGATGAAACTTTCTCTCCAATGTGTGGCTATGGGTTGATATTAAAGAAGGTTCAACTAATACACACCAAACTGTTGCCATACCCTACCACTAAATATCAGTGCTAGGCTATGCCACTTTTACAGCAATACAATAGATCAGCAGGGTGTTTTTTAAAAGGTACACACATTTGTCAATGTCAGCTATCTTTTTGCACTCTGAAACACTCCTGGAACAGGCTACTTTTCCCATGCATGTGGTAGTACTGTATGTCAAGTGTGCGTGCACCTCACCCGATTAGGTATCCCAACACGGCTAACTGGTACAGTCTAAATAGTATTCCGATTCTTTTGTTTTCGGCGATGACATATTTCTCTGTCTTGTAGTTTAAAAGAGAAAAGAGAAAGACTCCCCAACCCGCCATTCTTCCTGCTCTGCGAAATCGAGCACGACAGCCGCGGCGCTCCAGAGGCTCCCAGACGTCTATATTGGTTTACATGTCATTGCAACAGGCAAACTCGTTAAATGAGAGGGGCTGTAAAACCACAAGCACCGTTTCATTCAGATGGAGCAAATCTGGAGGGGGGACAACGTCCCAAATTCAAATTTAACTGACATGAAACTCACAACATTATCCCACACCATTGACTGGATACAACAGATCAGTAATATCTATAGGGCCGTGTTAAATAGTTATGTGCTCGATTGTTTTACATTATGCAACAGGGAAGACCTACTGTAGTTGGAGACTGCATGTTCTTACAGACCAGCTGGAGTAACAGAGATGGATCAGTGTTTAGAATTCATTTGTGAGCTGGGATTCCTTCCAATCTGTCCGAAAAAGCACTTGAAGCTACTGTTAAGGGTCGTTAAATGTGTTATTGACTTGTTATAAAGGCCACAAGTCAATGGTGATGGGAGGTCATAAAAAATAGGCCATTTACATAGTTAACTAGGTAATAATGTTGTGAGGGTTGTTTCAAAACGTGCTCTGCCTTTTAGAAAAAGGTTTGTAGCCTATTTCATTTGCACTATATTTCAATACCCAAACTAGGGAGGCAAGCTAGGCACGTTCCTGAGGCAAATTAGGGTTTTGCTTATGCATCCACAGGGCAGGCAGTTCATTCATAAGACCTTGAACTTGGGGCCTTCCCACTTCAGGATGGTCTTTAATGAAGTTACCCTGCAGCCAAAATGCCATTTCAAAGGTATACTGATTAAACCAGCCTGTGTGACTGGAAGGGCCCTCTTATCTTTATTGGTTCTTGCTCGACAATAGCCTTGTTTCCACCCAAAGTCCCTGGAACTTGTACTCCCCAGAACTACTTTTCAAGGAACTAAAAGGTTTTAGTCACCTTTGGCCTTAAGCCTTGACACCAGGATGGCCAAGAGGGCCCCCTGGAGGATCTCACTGGCTGTGCTCTGGCTCATATGGGATTAAAAGGTTTGAAACTTTATAAGGCCAGATCAAGCTGACCCATAAAAATAATTTTAAAAATCTTTAACTAAATTATAAAACTAACAAGCAACTAGTGCAGAGAGGTTAAAAAGTAGTGATAGTAACATGCAGAGTCATCAACAATAACCTGGCAGCAAAAAATACAGTAGGTCTTGTGATCTTCAGTGTATCAGCTTCAAGGTCCAGGTGCTATTTGTTGCCTCTGTGTGCCAAGTATGATTTGAACAATGTATACTTTTTTTGTAAAACATATTTAATTTGACCCCAACAAGACAATATATTAGTATATTGCTGATAGTATGGCGCTGTTAGTGGAATACTGGAGTCACTGGAATGAAACAGTACATTTAGGCGTCAATTTTTACATTAAACTGGATTAGCATTAGCCTAAGGATCAGGACGACAACACAATTAAAATTAATCACTGGGCAAATATTGAAAGGAACATAGAGCAGTTACAGTAAGCACACAATATTCTTGACATCTGATATCCTTGATCTTAAGATTCCATCTTCTGTATATAACACCATTTTATGTCACCTAACCTTATAGCCTCCCCAAGCTGATCCCACATGTTCTAATTAAACAGAGATTCATAGTGTCGCTCACACACATAATTAATGGTGGGAAAATGGGAAAAGCATGTGAGCAACCTACTTCACCACAAAGTCACATGAAGGCAGCTACGTTCAATCCTCAACAGACTGTCTGACAACAAACAACCCTAACAAACATAAAACGTTATCACCTTTTATTATTATTTTTTTTCAATTTTAGGGTCAACTTAAAAGGACGTCTTTGCACCGTCGCTTCCACGTCTGTATTCTCCTGCCATGCCTTCCTCTCAAAAATATAACATACGTTAACAAAGAAGGGACCAAATTTAATTATTTTTCAAGATGAAAGCATGTATGTGTGTCTGTGTGTGTAAATAGAGTCAGACAGTCAGGGAACGCAGACTATGAGCATGAAATGTGACACTTTTTTTATAGCCAATGATGTGACATACAGGTACAATCAGTGGTTGTTGGTACCGCTTTGTATAGCTGACAAACAGGGCAAAAACGTTCACTTTTCAGGTTTAGCTAGGACAGTACTCTGGCACCCTCTATTGGCCTGCCGCCACCAAACTTTACACACTGAGAAGTACTGTAATTTTGAATAAATAGAATTAAAACTTCATTTTAAAGTTTTGAAAAGCTTCTTTTGTAATGTAAATTCTGGTAGGGCAGTGCCGCTACTCCATCTATTGGCCAACCATTACTGATACGTCTTCAAGTACAAATCAGACCGTTTAACCTGAGCACACTTTAAAAGAGAGTCAGGATGAGGTAGAGGTAAAAATAGTAACAATATAGAAATAGAAACAATGCAATTGTATCGCTACTGTCAGAATAATGTATGTATAACTCTAAAGCCTCCATGTGTATACATAATAATCCAATGCTGTACCTACATACAGTATGTTACAGATCAACATCTCTCTTGTTGATTATGTAATGTAATGATGTAATGTAATGTTATGAAGTCCACACAATTTGTGTAGCAAAGATCGTAAGGATAAATTATAACTACTATTTTAAGGCTGTATTTTTAAAGTGGAAACTTGTGACTTAAATGTTGATTAAGAAAAGCTCATGTTTGACCCCATACTTTGACCAATTTCAGTACATTTGTGCCAAGCTCAGCTAGTGTACCAAAGGTAATTCTAATTTTACTCTTCCATCTGACTTCCATTTGAAAACAAGATGGGAGTCAGTGGAAGGAGGCAGTAGCAGTGAATGCACACACATCCAGGTCTGTCCACAGGTGCAGGATCCAAATAGAAAACACAGAAGTCAAAGGAAATATCCACACACTGTCCTGCTGGTCCAAAACAAGTGTTTTAATGATACAACGTTTCGACCAAATGCTAAAACACTTGTTTTTGGAGCAGCAGGACAGTATGCGGATATTTCCTTTGTGTCCTAGTCAGTGGAAGAAAACAGACATATATAAAAAAATATGTCAATATATCAGACTGAGAGAAGATGAGTGAAACTTACAGCCGACATTTGGACTGTACACATCAGATGCTGGAATAGACGAGGACAATACTCGTAGGCTAGAGTACATGAAAACATACCGGGCAGGGCTCTTAACCACTAGTAGTATCAGTTTGTTTGCATTCATCTGAAAATGAAGAAAGATTAATGGCTAGTTGTGAAAATAATGTTCCGAGTTGTGAGAACTCCTCACAATGGAGGAGGTGTGTTTCCACACCTCCAGCACGCAGTGACTACTGTTGTGGCAAATGGCTTTTGTGAAGTATTGTGAAGTATTTGTGGACTGAAATATTTAGGATTCACACAATTGGTAAGCACGGCAGAAAACTGTCAGAAGACAACAGCTACAATCCATAATGAGAAAATTAGGATTTATCAGATATCATGTGAAAGGATTTATCAGGATATTATTAGGATTTATCAGATATCATGTAAAAGCAAAACCCATATTTAATATGTATGCGCAACTAACAAATGAGTGGAAACGGGATGAAAAAAAACAGGAACTGTTAGATGACCTAATCAGTCGATGTCAAATGTCAATGTCATGTCAAACCACAGTAGCATTGGAAGGCAGAACAAACATGGCCCTACGTGTCAGAGAAACACGCTAGATGGTAAAATCAACATCGTGATAATAAAGAATGACAGAAGTGAAAAAGCATCTGATCCCCTGGAAAAAGTTGAAGCAGGCCAGTGTCTCACGGGACCTACATGTCCATGCAGAAATGAGCCAACGAACCGCTCATGCCATGCTATTATTATTGTTATTTTATTATTTATTTTATTTATAATTATTGTGTAAGCTGTGTGCAGTGACACAATCTTTTGCACAGAAGGTAGACTGAGTGCTCTAACCCTCCAGGGCTCAGGGATTCTCTCCCTGTCAACCAGTTATACTTATCTCTCAACAGAAGGAGGAGGTGAAACCAGCGGTGTTAACAGCACCAGCCACAACACGGGAGGAGGAAAACAATAGCTGAAACCAGGTAAAAATGGTTCAGGAAAGAGAGGTAAAAAGGGATCTGTGAGAGAGTAGGGCAGTGATAGCAGTGAAACATTGCAAAGCTCAGGCCCACTGTGTGTGAAGCGGAAATGGAAATGTTCATTCATGCTTTTATATCGTCCTGTCTTGACTATTGTAATTCCCTTTTCACCTGCCTCAGCAAAACGTCCCTTGATCGTTTACAAGTGGTCCAAAATGCTGCTGCTAAACTGTTGACCAGGTCTTCCAAAAGGCCTCATGTGACACCGATTCTGGTTGCTCTTCACTGGCTCCCCATCAAATTCACAATCCAATTCAAAGTTCTTGTGATCACATATAGAGCTCTGTATGGTCATTACAGATCTACTGCAGCCCTATGTCACCGGCAGGTCTCTGAGATCCTCTGATCAGGGGTTGCTGGTTGTTCCTCGATCTAGACTTAAAACTAAAGGAGACTGTGCTTTTGAGGTTGTTGGCTCCTAAACTTTGGAACTCTCTCCCTTTGCAATTAAGATCTGTGGACACTGTGAACACTTTTAAAAAGCAGCTCAAGAACCATTTGTTTAGACTTGCCTTTGTGTAATTTTTTTTATTTGTATTTATTTCTGTTTTTTATTGTGTTTTATGACGATATGCATGTTCATGCTTATTTCCTCTGCGAAGCGCTTTGTGACGTCTCTGCTCTCAAAAGGTGCTATATAAATAAAGTTACTTACTTAATTACTTACTTACTTACTTACTTACTTACTTACTAGTGTTGATCATGAATCCAGAACAGTATACCTGCCTGAAGAAACTGCAGTAAGCAGCAGATGACATGACGTAGGAGTTACTCCCAATAGGAGTTACAATAATTGGTATCATGCAGATTGTGTGGGAAACAGCTATATGATTTTATATGTTTGCTAGAATTATCATGTTTACTACACAGCACCAACACTCTTGGTCAGAGGTTGGGTTATAACAATACTAATTTGGTTATTGATTGGATTATTGCAAACATTCGCATGGTTGAACCTTTGCTCACCATGGGTGGTTCTAGTGGTTCTTACACATTGGACTGCATCTTTGCCCACAGATGTTGTTCCTAGTTACAAAAACAGTGGACGACACTCACGTCCATCACACACTACCCCTCTGAAACCCACCTGGTGTCAATGGAGGTTGTGTCGGAGGCCACATGGGTCTAAATTGTATTTTTAGTGATGTACCCGAAAAAGCTCTACATGACCGTGGGGACCGTGAGTATTATCAGCCAGAGTGTGTGGGGACTTTTATAATCAAAGGTTTGGGTTGTGTGTCACAGGTGGTGGAATCTACTAGACCATCCAACAACTTATACATTTATGTGTTACTTAATGGCATCACTGAACCAACCCCCCAGGCTACGTTACTGCTTTACAGGGCTATGCTACCAATGTACTGCTCTCAGATATTAGCTCAGTCAAAGTCATAATAAGGACCTCACCAGCTTTTCTCCAGTCCAAGGAGAGGGTGTTGTGCGTCAGCACAGATTTGGACATGGTGAAAATCTGGTAAACACTCAACAACTCAAGCCTCAACAACCCAACATGATGTAGTTGAGATCATCAAGGTCGAAGAAATGCTACACAGATAAGCAGAAGAAGAAACCTCAAGGGACATCAAGAACATTCGAGGACAACATGACAGACACCGTGCCCTGAGGCAGAGATCATATGGGGACAAATGGCCTAAAATGGATATGATCCTGTGACGTATAAACTGTATGAATATGCTAAATCATGAATAATATGTAATGAGATGTATCCGCAAACCCTATATATACAGTACGCACAGTTTATAAGGGTGAGGGAGTTTTTGAAAAGAAAACATTGTGTGACATCTGAGGTAATATACTCTTTGCATTATTGTTAACCTTTAAATACTGGTCTGAAGTCTTTTTTTTAGACTAAATCTCTCACCAGTTGCGATTCCATCACCCGCAACATTAGGCTGAAGATGCCGGCCAACATAGTCTGCCTTCCTGGGGCCAGAGCTCCCGACATTGAAGCTAATCTTAGGGCGCTGGCAAACAACAGGCCTAGACATAAGGGTAAGGCACTTGCTAAAGCAGACACTATCTTTAGCAGCATTGTAGTTCATGTCGGCACCAATGACAATAGACTGAAGTTTGTGATCTCGCCAGAAAGATGAGTCAGCATCAACTGTGGTCCCTTACCCATGCTGGGTAAAACGGATGAGCATTTTAGCAGGATAGCCTCATTGAACCACTGGCTGGTTCTGTAATGATCAGAGATTCAGAGAGCTTGCTAGGCATATATCTACTGTGGATGTGGATTCTGCCAGACCAGATAGCATAGTATATGAGATTGAGACTGTCTCCCTCCCACGCCATATACCCACAGGAAGGAGATCCCTCCTTTGTATTCTTTCCCAAGATTTACTAAGGTTTTTCTGGGAGTTTTTTCTTGTCCGATGGCTGGTTAAGGTCAGGGGGTGTTGTTTAATTCTTTGTGATTGTGGGCTTGTGAAGCCCTTTGAGACTGCAATGTGATTAAGGGCTACATAAATACACTTGACTTGACTTGACTTGACCAGAGTAAACAATCTCACTGTATTACCCTGGCCGAATTATTTCCTAGCAAATGTTAAAATCCCAAATAAGAACCTTTGTGTAACCCATACATAGAACACTGGTATGTGAAAACTTAAAACAGAAACGCTCTGAGCGCAACTCTGAGCAGAAAAACGCCTACGTCACCGCAGTTTTTTCTCTGGTGACCAATCGGATGAGCAGAGGGGCGGGTCTTCAGCTGAAGTCGTGTCAACGAAAACAGAGGGGTGTCAAGTCGTTCTACTTGCCGACCACTCGGACCTAAATGATTTCACGAACATAAATGATCATGACATAAATAAAAGACAAGCCTGAAAGAACATTAGTGAGACACTTAATGTTTTGGGTAACATTTTAGATCCGTGTCACTATCGCCAGAATAGTTAGAAGTGATTGACTGATGATATGACTGCCTAGCAACAGCAACAAAAAAGACGCTTCAAGCTGCTCTGCTTTCTGGCTGTGGAAAAAAAGCAATGCGACGGCCTAGACTGAGGTAATAAGGGTTCTTACTCTCCAACCTCTATATGAGGGATGGAGACATAATAAAACTGGGTTCAGCCTCTATTTTAAGGTCAGTGTTAGCCAGTGACTTAAATCCGCAGACAGGAGGACAAAGGTAATAAATGTAGTATTATCACCTAGGCACAGCACCACATACAGTATGCACTCATCTTTGGGTTGCTGTGTTACTGTGACTATTGCCAATTGGTGGTTGCTGAGCCTGTATTTGGTCAGGGTATGTATTTTTCACCGGCGGGGGAGAAACAAAGCACAATTTAGTCAATTTAGTCACTTTGTGATTACTTTTGTTTTGGGTTTTGGCTTGGGTATTCTACTGGTCCAAACAGACTGATTAGGTATTCAGTGGTTTGGTTTATTCTTTAAGCAGTTTATTTCCAGTAAGCAGTGTTGTTCTGAAAGTCTGGAAGGGAAGTTTATTGAAGTAGGGCTGGAGAGTTTCTGAAACAAATGACATGGCCAACTCTATTGAAGGTTAAATTCTCGGGAAAGAAGTGATGCTCTTGGAATGTACTGA
Organism: Polymixia japonica; assembly: GCA_900302305.1. Taxonomy (NCBI): domain Eukaryota; kingdom Metazoa; phylum Chordata; class Actinopteri; order Polymixiiformes; family Polymixiidae; genus Polymixia; species Polymixia japonica. The sequence continues at coordinate 21,190 of OMKK01056597.1, read as the reverse complement.
AAAAAGATTTGAAGCCCAACTATCTCATTGGAATTGATAAATTGAAAGAACAAATTGGACAGCTGGTAACCACGAGATGCCACTTTTTTATTAATTAGCCTTTTTAGTGAATTGCTTTTATTTAGGAATGTTTACGATAATGTGTCTTATTTCATGTGAAACTTATTTTAGTCTTCCTTCTTGCCTAGAGCTCACTATCCTTTAAATAAGAGGTTAAAAAAAAGATGGAGGTCTGAATTTAGGGCTGTTGACAAGCTTGTTGTTCTCACAGAAGACATTTGTGAGAGGTTTGAAGTGGGCTACAGCCTCATGAGATGTTTTTCTCCCAGGAATATGCTGATGTGGATGTTTAATGTTTCTGAACCAGCTGACATATTGACTCTTGAAGGGTGCACTTCTTGGGACAAAATTGATTTACTTGGAATGTAAAACAAGTTGAAGCTTTGTTATCTTATTGGAATTGATGATTGCTTGTGTTGTAAATTTATGTGCAATGTTTATCATTCATCTGAGAGAAGAAGTACCTACCTAGTCTCTATTATTCCAACTTGCCTCAGCTTGAAGTCCAAGTTATCGGAGAAGCATTTGGAATACCCTAGCACTGCCTTTCCCACATGTTTTTGTCCCAGGGTCCAGTAATGCATGGCTCTCAACCTCTGAGGCTTGCTTACATAATCTCTCGGGGAAGAAAATACTATATAACCTATTTTTTGTTCAGTATCAGTGCATTTTATTATTTATAGAAACGAACATTACTATGGCAACATGATTTGTTTAGTACTGGGTATAGTAGTCTTCTACAGTCTGCCCTAACACACATCACTGCAAGACTTCTATAGCACAGTGATGCATATTCCATTTGTAATACTGTATGTCATATGAAATGCAGGGGAAAAAACATTTCCATGGAGAAGCAGTAGCGTGGTGCCATCAATTAAACTTTTATGGTATTCAGACCACAACTAATGCTGTTTTTACAGGTCGCATTTATTAGCAAAACCTTGTGGACAAAACCTGAAAAAAAATATATGCTGTGTCATAACACAATTTTCTTAAAGAAATGCAGCAATTGAGTATTCATGCACACCCAGATGCAAAGGTTCATTGTGTGAGACAGACACCAGTAGCCAGGGAGATAGCGACGAGAGTTTAAAAAATGGCACGTGGCTTGCGTACAACATTACATCACAGTGAGGATCTGTGTGAAAGCATATGACCAACCCAGAGGGCTGGTCCCTTTGCTAACTTAATATCCCAGATGCTATTAGAGGTGAGGGAACATCTCTGTTACGCTCCGTCAAGACTCAGACATACAATTGGATCCTCTTCATCCACTGAAAACTGCAGCTATGGAAGAAGCCGAGTAAGACATCATTAACAAGACTTCAACACCTTGTATGTAAGGCTAGTTTTTATTGAAGATTGTATTTCGAAGACAAAAAGACTAAACTGTAGTAGATTAGGATTTTGTTACTATGATAATGCACATGTACCAAGACACAATGAAAACATGTCGGTGTCTTATAAACAGGGCCAGTGCTTTGGATTTAGCAGCTAAAGTTTGAATAATGGTATTATATTGCACTCTGTCTGAGAACAGATTGTAACTATAATAGTTGCTTTGTTACCACTGCACTCAGTCTTCAGTAGTATTTCAATATGCACAAAGCAAGGGACCACATTTATAATCACCTACTAATCTAAGACACATTTGAATCCATACAGCATATAGTTTCTATTACAGTAAGGAACCTTAGCTTGACAATAGACTAAAGCTGTTAGGATCAACCTCATTCCCATGCACACTGCACAGCCATAGTCCCACATTAACCTTCTTTTTATTTAGATTTAACCATATCCTGTTTGTTTGCAAACATTACAGTTATTTAGCCTGACCTGTCTTAAGGTGTTGTAGCATAGTTTTCAGTTGGGAGGGTTAACGGTTAAACCCATGATGTTGTTCCTGAAAAAGAGTCTGAAAGACTCGACAAAATCTTGATTCAAGAGCCGAGTGGTTACAACACCCTTCATGCCTCTTCCTCTTCCTTTTTACAGTCAACTACACAGAGCTTTTCTTACACAGTTCAGTAATTGCCCCTGTCTAAGGAAAATAATTGTGAATGTTTCCACAAACTAGATTACAGTATGTCTTTTGAAGTAGATTGCCAATGGGGCACAAGAATGCAATAACAATACTCAAGATAGGAAAATAGCTGAACACTTTATTAATCCACGTGGGTAAATTAGGAGTCCTGAGCTCTTTTCTTGTTACTATGTCCCATTAGGTTGGCAATTGTTCTGCTTTATGGAAACAGTGAGTTGTTGTTCTGTAAATCAATTACCTCAACAGATGAAAGCAAAGGAAGAGTCCATCTCAAACACTTCAATATTGTACTTTCCCTGCTCTCTGTATAGATATAGATAACTCAATCATGGCACCACAAATTCAATTTTGCCAGTGTCTTGCTTGTTCTATGTTTACCTGGCAGACTTGCTTGCAACCCGCTCTGTGTTAAGTGTTAGGGGGAATGGGGGAATCTTACAACCTGTGACTCGATTGGAATCTGCCCGCTTGAAATCGGCACCAATTGCGCACCTGGCCATCCTGGAAGGGGATCCCTCCATTGCACGCCTTCCCAAGAGTTCTTCCATTTTCTTTCCCCTAACTAAGGTTTTTTCTGGGAGTTTTTTCTTGTCCGATGGAGGGTTAAGGTCAGGGGGTGTCGTTTAATTCTTCGTGAAGCCCTTTGAGACTGTAATGCGATTAAGGGCTCTATAAATAAACTTGACTTGACTTGAATGAGTAAAGAATTTCTATAAACGCCTGAATATATCACCACTTTCCCACGTCTTCTATTTCCAGGTGGAGGAAGTCGCGTTTACTATGGAGTCAGATAGACCAGTGACACCTCACCAGGAGAAGGAGAAGAGGCTGAGCTCTAACTCCGAGCCGCGCTATGGTTCCATTGTTAACAGCCTTTCATCACTTGTGCCAGCCACAGTGGAAAAACCAGTCATATCACGCAGGCGCTCTTACATAGCTGTAGCTGTGCTCTGCTACCTCAACCTGCTCAACTACATGGATCGGTACACCATAGCGGGTAAGATGATGCCCTCTTGACCTTTACAGTGTGCACAACCCCTCTTTTAACTACTCTCTGCTTCTGTTATTTGATGGACACTTCTTTCACGTCTCTTTATTTCGGTAAAGGTGTCCTCCTCAACATCCAGAAGTACTTCGATATAAATGACAGCACGTCTGGGCTTCTTCAGACAGGTATGATGATGGATCCAATCCCGGGACTTATGACACCTTCCCATAGACAAGAACAGTTAGCTTAGCTCCTTCTCTTAAACAGCCATTCTCATCTTGGTGTTCCTCTTTTCAGTCTACCCACACTTCCCCGCACCTCCATCTGTTTATAAGCTTTGCTGCAAGTGTATGATATGTTGAAAAACACATTTTACCGCACTCACGCTATAAGCTGTGATGTAACACGACGATAAGGGGTGCAGATTCTTAATAGATTTTTAACTGAAAATACTCTGACATTCACTGTCATGTCATTACTTTCCTTGGTGGGCGGTGGTATTTGTTCTGCTTGGTTTTGTGAGTTGGTAGTATGCACTATGGCCCATTTGTTAAAAAGAATGAATAACCTTGTTTCATACGTTAAGTCCTTTGAATAAAATGTTAACGCACGTACAGTTTTCATCTGCAGTTTCATACTTTTGGCTCCTCTCTTTGGTTACCTTGGCGACCGTTACAACCGGAAGTTTATCATGATTGGTGGCTTGAGTGTGTGGCTTGTGACCACCGCAGTCAGCTCTTTTGCAACCGAATCTGTAAGTGTAACATACTAAAATATATGTGTCAATACAGGAAGAACTTTAAGACAGCTGCCATTGGTCTGTTCTTTCCATATCATCATTCATTTGTTGCTCTGATTTTCAACTTTGAAATATGTCATGCCTGGTTCAGTTTTATATACAATTCATTACTGTCTCCTATAGATAGGAGAGAACAGACTTACCTGCTAGTAATGCCTCACCAATATACAGCTCTATAAATAGTGAATAGGATAAACTGATAAGGATATGGATAAATGAGGCTCTGACAGTACCTGAGCTAATATACTGTAAAGTTTAAACAAACCAACTGTCACCATTTATTGTCAATGATAGGTCCATGTTGTCCAAATTAAAGTCTGACAGCCTCTGGTGTCTAGCTTTGGGAAAGAATTGGAAGAATTGAAGAAAAATTGTTTAATGGTAATTGTATTTCATTTGGGCTGTGCTGTGCAGCCCCAGTCACCTTAGTCTCCTGCTTTTCTCAGTACTTCTGGCTACTGGTGCTGATGAGAGCCCTAGTGGGGACAGGAGAGGCCAGCTACTCCACCATTGCCCCCACCATCATAGGAGACCTCTTTACTGGAGCTGAGAGGACCATCATGATCTCTGCCTTCTACATCTTCATCCCTGTTGGAAGGTTAGAAACCTTGGGGGAAAAAACACTATTGTCCCGGTTATTTAACTTCCAGGATTTAGGATTCTTACAGTGAAATGTGTAGAGGGTCATTTTTGCTATAACACAATACTGTCTATCTTAATAGCAAACAAGTTCATGGCCACATGACCAGGCTAAAATGGTTATACTATTCTTCATGTTTTCAGTGGTCTTGGATATATAGCAGGCTCATCAATCGCTAGTGCGACAGGAGACTGGCGTTGGGCTCTTAGGGTAAGAGTATATATAATATATGTCAAATAATAATGGACAGGTTTCTGAACTATGAATAAATCTGCTAGTATTTATGTTAGTTAAGCATTGATATGATAGATTATGATAGATATCCCACCATTTGTTTCTGTTCTGTTTCTGTTCAGCTTATTCCCATCTTGGGTGCAGTGGGGCTTGTCCTCCTGATTTTCCTATGTCCCAACCCCCCCAGAGGGGCTGCAGAAACCCACGGAGAGGGAGTCCCAGGGCAAAGCTCATACCTCGAAGACATCAAGTACCTTCTTAAGAAGTAGGCGAGGAGAGGATCACTAACGCTACATGATAAGCATTAGTGCACCATCATAAAATGCTCGAAGGTCAAACAGGATACAATATCAAATCATTTGTTGATCTCTTACTTGTGTACCTTTGTCTCTCCAGTAAGAGTTTTGTGTGGTCGTCAATGGGAGTGACGGCCATGGCCTTCCTGACCGGAGCCCTGGCTTTCTGGACTCCTACCTTTCTGTCCAGAGCTCAGGTCATGCAGGGAATCAGAATTCCTTGTACCAAAGAGCCCTGCGACACCTCAGATAGGTACAGAGTGTCCGTTGATCTGTGTTCCCCCTCCATTCGCCTTATTTTATTCAAACCCATGGAACTAACTAATGGCGCAACCTGCATCTGCTCTCTGCACAGTTACATCTTTGGCGCAATTACAGTAGTGACCGGTATCTTGGGCGTGTGTCTTGGAGCCGCCTGTTCCAGGTGGCTGAGGGACAGAGTGCCCAATGTTGACCCACTCATCTGCGCTGTGGGTATGCTGGGATCCGCCCCCTGCCTCTTGATCGCTATCTTCCTGGCATCAACCAGCATCCCGGCCACTTATGTAAGAGATCAACCACCTGTCCTTGCTGGTATCCTACAACCTACTAATAATAGGATTTATCTTCTCATCTGCAGCAGTTGGTTAGAATTGAATTTGCAATTTCTACAGTCCGAAATGTGAGACAAAGCTGGACATTTGTGCCGTGTATATTATGAAATTGGAACACTTCATGTAACATTTAAGTCTCGTTTCAGGTGTTCATCGCCATTGGAGAGACACTGTTGTCCCTGAACTGGCCTATTTTGGCTGACATACTGCTGGTGAGTTTGAGTATGGCTATTTGGCACTTGAATTATTGCAGTCTGCTGAGACTTGAAATCACAGGGCTGTTTCTGTGATGCCTGTTTTCGTCAGTATGTTGTTGTACCAACCAGAAGGGCCACAGCTGAGGCTCTCCAGATTACCTTCTGCCATCTCCTCGGTGACGCAGGAAGTCCTTACCTAATAGGAGCGGTAAGAAATTATTTTCCCTTGGCTATTTTCTTTGGTCAGCTTCCATTTTTTACACACGGAATACTTCAACTCTCCTGTTTTGCAACAATGTGTTGCAACCCCCCTATCATTGACCACTTCTTTTCTCATTCACCCTCTTCTCTAGATCTCTGACGCTGTAAGCGCATACAAACCTGATTCCCATGAGTGGCGCTTCCGCAGTCTGGAGTACAGCTTCCTGCTCTGTCCATTTGTTGGGGTCCTGGGTGGGCTGTTCTTCCTCATGACTGCCCTGTATATTACCCAAGATAAGGAGGCAGCTCAGCTGTTGGCTGAAGGTAATTGGACAGTCTTTTTGTTCTTTCAACATCTTGTCCTTCGATAAACAAAATAAAACGGCGACGTGGCCACGGCTCAAGCTGCGTTTGTTCTCTCGTGAACCCTCAACATCCTGCTTTTGAGCATAACAACCTTCAGGCCGAGAACGAAACATTCTGGGTACGTTTCGTTTGTTTGCGTGAATGCATCCTTGCAAGCGTTCAAGTGTATGAGAGACTGGTATGACGCGGAGAGTCATCAGTGTTGTTTCTGAGTTAGACCAGTGCTATGCACAGTCATGCAACACACATACTTCCATTCCTGAACAACAGCCCTCTATGTGCCCTTCCTTTCCGCTGAGTCGATACAACTTACTTCCTATCGCGCAGCGCTCCCCCTCGCACAGTTGACGAGAAATTCCACTAATCAGCTTGTCCCGATAACACACTGGTAAACTTATTTGAAGGGAGTCAGAGGCAGAGAGGGGCCACACATGATACAGAAAAACAACATTGTGTGTCTTATATCTGAGTTTACCACATTCTCTCCATTCCGTTAGGTTGTGTTTATCTGTTTTCCAGGAAGCTACTGGCTATTTAATCGACAGCACCTTAGAGGATAAAAGCTACTTCATTTTCCCAGTCATAAGTTCTTACATTCAGTTCCCAGTTCCCACATCCAGTCCAATTTATGCATGCCTAATGACTTTGTTTCCAAGCCAATCACTTTGGTCTCACATCTGCTGTACGCTGTGTGTGTGTGTGTGTGTGTGTGTGTGTGTATTTTTGTGTTGCAGGAGATCCTCCATCACAGCTGGTGTCATCTAGGAATGAGTCCACCTTGGAGCCAAGCTTGAAGAAGTAAAGCTGGAATCTCATAGTAGTAGTTTTTTTCATGGGGAGCTTAAAGTATGTTGATTATGACTGTAATTTTATACATATATATAAAAAACATGTATTAGCCTACCCAATACTCAGGAAAATTTGAGTTGTGAAATAGATTCTGTTGAAAAAATGGTGGGAAGGTTTGAAATCTACTTGTGTAAAGACAGGGACTGTGTAACTAATTTACAGCTAAAAGGTAATTTTACAGCATTTTACAAACAAACACTGATGACAGCTCCAGAGAAAATTCTTGAGCTATTTTAAAATGACATTGTTTGTGTTTATCAATCTAGGGGTTGTGTTGTCCATCTTTACATACAGTCTATCAGAGCAGTCTGTGGTCCAAATACAAAGTCTGGTTGTGATTGGTACATGTGGGCATGGCCTATCACATATTGGCTTATAACTCGGGTTGGGTTCATAAGATCGCCTTACCTTGTGAGGCAGCTGGATTCACAAGATCACGAGTTCATCCATCTTGTGAGGCTTCAAGTTAATGCGATTGTGGCCGAACCACAGCTGGTTCGGACTCATCAGCGGCCTATGAGGAACTACTGACAACTACGGGTGTGGTTTAGCCCGTGATAGACGGATGGTTCATCCATGCCATGCCTTTTCCAAGCAGTTTCCAAGGACGACTTCTCAGATGGTTCTGTGTAAGAAACCATCTGGCACGTCAGGTTAACGACATTTGGGTGTCTGGAACTCGCCTTGGAATGTTCACACCGAACTTTATGCAAATCCATCAAGCAGTGACCGAATGGCAGGACTTTGAATGTTCCACAATTCACTGTAATGTAAAACAGAGATGCTCAGTCTGGGAAGTGTATTTTGCTTGTAATGTTATTTGTAATAGACCTGATGCGTTGATTATTTGCTCGGTAGTCACAGATCTTGCTGCGCTTAAGGACCGAACATGTTGGATATCCCCATATATTTTCATTTGAATTTACTTAACAAACTAATGAGCATGGTCAAAACCCATGTGTATTGCTTCCTGGTTTGAAGGTTTTGATTGACCAGTTTGTCAATGGTCAATTCAAGGCTGTGTGAAAGTCAAATTGAGTCTTGACATTGATTCAGCTATCTCTCCATTGACAAACTTAGTTTTGGTTTACTGGTTAGTTTTAGTTTGTTGTCAAATTATTGTAAGAGTATAACAAATAATTGATGGGTTTTTGACATGAACGTTTTTCTTCTACAGAAGAATATTCAGGGTTTTCTTTCTTTTTGTTTTACTTTTTACTTGAGTAACACTTCTTGTGTAGCTTCTATTTTCCGGCACTTGGTTTAGATGATAGAGGACAGTGTAGCTTCTCCACTACGAGGTAGAGGAAATAATGCAATCACAGAAAACAAAAGACAAAGGTTTGACTTGTGTTGTCTCCAATTAGAGTGGAAACATTACCTCCTGTCACGTGATATGATCATATGTAGCAAGGACGTAGGCTATGTTCACCCTGGAAGCAGGGCACCACCAAGAGAGAAAAGACTCGCTCTTCCTATGGGTCTTGTTTAGTTATTACCTCCCATTTGGTGGCACTGTTGCACTGTACTTGAAAATTAAACCCATGTTGTTTTTTTAAATACCAAGCTTGAATGAACTTTTTGTACATTTCTAATCTGTTTTTAGGACTTTTTTCTTTCTTTCAAGGAGACACTGCCAACCCTGCAGAACACACTTCAACAGCAAAGTGAAGTTTTTAATGGCAGGGTCCATTTGTGGATAGGAGTGAAAGATATCTAGTTCACTGAGCTAACACCACCTGGCAAGGATTCTTGTCTCAGTAGTTGGCTACCTTAAGACTTGGATTGTTGTCCTGCTTCTCATAACCATCTGGAAATGTGATATTTTCAGCATTTCCAAAGAAATTGCCCAAAATTGTTAAACCAGCATTGATGCATCATCTGAAAAAACATGGGAATATAAACTATAATTATCTATCTATGTATCTAGCTAGCTATACTTCAATCCATCCACAACCACACATAGCATGATCTTTTATTTTATTTGTATTATTATTATTTTATTTTATTTTTTTTAAGTAGGTATTGTTAGTGAGGGAACTTCCCTCTTGCCATTTACCAGAATTTCATAAAGGCCACTGCAGACCTGGCTCATACATGAACCACTTCTTCTGATGCTCCCATCTATGCTAATACACACCCTTGCACCATTTGCCATTTTGAGCTGCAATTACACATGCCTCAATATCAGACTACATAAACCCCAGAATATGCTGAATTTGCACAGGACCATCAGTGTGACCTCTTCATCTATGAATGTCAGCTAGCATGCAGCAGCTGCCTGCTAATTAGGCCAGAGGGGCCTGGGGCTGAACCACAACATATGCACCTGATGTAGTTAATGATGAGGACTCTCCATTCTCCATATTTCACAGTGTGTAGGGAGTGCACTTCCAAACCTCTTCCTGTCAGTAGGTATACTCTGAACAAAGCTTTAGTCTGGCTGTATGTTGTCCATGTATGCATGTATGTACAGGTATGTAACTGAATTCTGGTGTTTCCTCTAAAGAAATTAGGGTGTATTATTATGTTCATGATATACAACTGATATTTTCTGTCGATAGGTTATTATTGAAAAGTGTAGTGCACCTACACCACTAGATGGCGTAGCTTCACTGACAAAGCACTAGACACCAAAGTTGGGATTCAAGAACTGTAGAAAATGTGAAGCGGAGGCTACAAGTTGTCTACCATCAGCAAGCAGAAAGTGTTCCCATTTCTCAACTGTCAAGGCAATCTGAACACCATATGCAGACTTAATGGTCTTATTGTTCCTCTGCATCTCGGGCAGCACTATTAAGATCCAACTGCCTGGTGTGACCTGAATAATAAGCATATACAAAAGAAAGAAAAAGAATAGTGATGCTACTATTCTACCCACACCTAGCAGTTGGCTATTTTAACCTTTGTTATATTTAATATTATTTAAAAGAATGCATGTTGACAGTTTTTGTATGCCTCTCAGAGGAAGTGCTCAAATATTTTATCATTTTAAAGAGCGGGCAGTCTCCTTTCCTTAAATGCCTAAAATTCCTTAAATAAAAAGTATTATCAGGTTTTCTTTGATGAAGACAGGTGTGGTTGAAGGAACAGTGTAACAGAAACACAGCTTGAGCCAGACTGAAACCACAGGCATGGACTTTTATCGTGGCAAGTGTAATATTTTACTCATTAACTGTGGCACCCCTTTGCTCTCTGATGTGAGAGAATCTCCTCATGAAGAAAAAAATGAACACGGGTGATCCCCAAAGCTGTCTGTAAGACTACCATTACTGTAGTAGTTCAAGCATATGAGTATTTACTTCAGACACTTGTGCTCCATTTGAGTGTTTATTTTTGACATCCATTGAAGCCTAAGGCTGAGCTGTAAGTGGAACTCTCTGACCTCAACTGAATTCATGGAACATCAGTAGGTTTAAGCATTCATCATCTTAGACTGTCAGGGACTTAGCATGGAACAGACTGCCAGTTAGACAAACAAGCCATATTTATATACCTTAAAGTGACAGCAGCTTGTCAATCAACTTTTACAATTTTTGGGAAATCTGCCGCAGAGGTGTCTAGTGTCTCTTGGCAAATCTTGACAGTTGTCATGTCATCACATGTCTCAATCATGTTGTAGGGGCTTAAACTGCACAGGCAGGTCAAAGGTCACTCTCCTAGCCAATCTCAAGGGCAAGGTCAATCAAAAACTGGACCACATTGTCGCCTTATTATAGATTAGTTCTAACATTTGCCGTTCAGAAGCAAGACCTGGAGGATGTGAGTGTTGACTTGTGACCACTGACACACAATGTTTTCTGCATATTTTTTACTGGAATTGTTAACAGAACTTGACCTTGCCATGAGGAGAAAAGCTGAAAGTAGAGGGTGCAAAGCCATTGTTAAGGGTTTAATTACTGTGTTGTGGAATTCAGAGTATTTTCCTTTTGTTTCGTCCTTGAGTGTTTTGAACCTTAAACTTGACGTTTTTCCACGTTATGCCATGACTCTTGTTCTGTTGCAGTGTCGAGGGAATACTTAAATCATATCTTAGGACATCAGTACATGTTGTGAAATAGAAAGCAAGCGCACACACACACACACACACCAAAAGGTATGTAAAAAAAAAACATTCTAGTGATAACAGGTCAACCTGTAATTAAAACACAATAGGTATTGTGCACCATGTTTCTGAGCACTTTATCTGCATACCTCTCCATTTCCCCTGTTGACCCTGGCCCTACAGGAAACTGTCACAATGGCTAATAAATTGTCCGGGTCGATCAATGAGGGAGCCAGGAGCCAGGGGGAGAGCGGATATGGTCAGTGTTTACACGGGAATAGGGAACATTCCATAGTCCTGCATTGGCCACAGTTACATGAAACAACATGCTGGTATACATGCATGTTGCCCTATTCAATCAGAATGGCATCATTATATCATTATTGAATGGAAATATACTACATGTGCACCACATATGATTGTTGTTGCAGAAAAGACAGCAGATATTTGCCCAGTTCTCACCCATCGTACACTTAGCTGCTGGGATGTGATAAGAAGACTAACCACATTTGTGGATGTGAAGTTGCACTCGGTCCTTATCACCAACCAACTGGTGGACTGCTGTGACGTCACTATACAGCAGAGAGAGGACTGACTACTTTCTTACATTTAGTTCTCTATTCCCAGTCCAATTTATGCATGCCTAATAACTTTGTTTCCAAGCCAATCACTTTGGTCTCACATCTGCTGTACGCTGTGTGTGTGTGTGTGTGTGTGTGTGTGTGTGTGTGTGTGTGTGTGTGTGTGTGTGTGTGTGTGTGTGTGTGTG
>OMKK01056591.1:0-13615 GCA_900302305.1 Polymixia japonica | reverse complement strand
TCTGGAAGCAAATGCTCCTATCACCTCAGGAAATAGTCTTTGTATTCACTGTTTATTAATAACGTTGTAATAACTCTGTATTAAACATATTAGTAGTATCAAGTATGTGGGCAGAGCCTAAGTTGTGAATGTGTTTGTGGTGTGTGTGTGTGTGTGTGTGTGCGTGTGTTTGTGTGTGTTTGTGGTGTCCCCCCATAAGAGGAGGTAAAGCCATGAGTCACTGAAATGATTTTTTTTTCCATCAATCTCTCCCTATCTCTCTCTCTCAGATATTATTCAAGCAGCTGGTGAAAGGAGTGATAGAAGTCCACTCGAAAGGGGTTCTCCACAGAGACATCAAGATGGAGAACATCCTCGTTGAGACCGGCTCCGAGGACCTGCGTGTCCGACTCATAGACTTCGGCTGCGGCTGCGCGCTCAGAGAGGGATTATATAAAAAGTGCTCCGGTACGCTGCCTCATTTCAACCTTGTTTTTCATCCATTTGTCCATCTCTCCATCCTCCAATGCTGGATAATGTTTGCGCATGAAATGTTAACTTCCAAGCTTAAATATCACCTTCAATTCAGTTCAGTTAAATTCAATTTGCCAAAGCAAAGGCAACAAACACAAATTCAAAAACGACATTAACCAAACTACCTGACCACATGACAGCAAGCAACAAAACTAAATATACAATGTCATCAAATGAATCAATCAGACAATCGATTATTAATCAACCAATTTAACAGAACGCATAAATGCTGCATTCTCAAATGCTGTTGGTCTTTTTTTTCTCTTTTTCTTATTGTCGACGGTTCTCCTGTCTGAGATGATGATATATCTCTGTCTGTGGGTATATTCCAGGCACCCCCGCGTACACCCCTCCTGAATGGTTTGTGCACAGGTCCTACAGCGCTGAGCCCTTCACAGTGTGGCAGCTGGGAGTGCTGCTTTATATCTTGCTGTGTGGATGCGAACCCTTCAAAAGCAAGCATGACATTCTCTTCTATGAGCCGCACATGGAGAGTGAGCTGTCCCAACGTAAGGCACACACACACACAAGCACACACACACACACACACACACACACCTTGTGTATAAATCTTTGATTCCTGTCTTTCTCTCCAGACTGCCGGGATTTGTTTGTGGAGTGTTTATGTAAGCATCCTCAAAACCGTCTCACCCTGGAGGGCTTCCTGCTTCACCCGTGGCTGAAGTGATCCGGGTCACCGACACCACCTTTCATATAAATTAATTAAATGAAATTAATTAAAAATCTGTCTTGACAGCCAAGCATCCTTGCGTGTTGATCTAAAGCACCTATATATTTTAAGCAAATGCATTTACTGTAGAAAGATCCAAGATCGGATTTTCTCTGAGCCATTATTAAAGATGGATGGGGAGAGGTGAGCAGCAGGGGCGTCTTGCAAGCAAATCAGCTTCAAAGTCGTCAAACTTCTAACTACCACGCAAGGACGTACCGACGTCGTTGTCCGATTGGAGAGGTGACAGTTGGACAGTGAGGAAATAGTGATGAAGGCATGGCGTCCAAAAGGACTTACTCCTCAGGTGACCCTTCAAGATAGACGCCCACAGAGCAGACATGATGTTTTATTTGCTTGGGGTGGAGGTGGCAGAAGCATTAGCCTACTATCCACTAGCCAGCAGAATGTGGCTCTGGCAGGGACCAGAACAAACAAACAACAAAACATTAATAAGTATAGAAAACTGTGGCAGGCAGTATTTATTTTAAAGACCACGAATGAGTACATTTTAGGTTTAAAATAAAGAAACGGCCCTGGAGCCAGGCTTGTGCCTCTATCTGGGAACACTGTCTTGGATGAATCTCCATCTTGCAGACACTTACTTTTGACCCCAGAAGAGGGTTAAAAGCATTAACTCTATTTTTGAGAAGTTGTTGCAAAAATATAAAACTGAAAACAACAACATGAAATCACATTCAGTTGTTTTTCTTGATGAAAGCCTGAAAGACACACACACATATTTTATCAATAATGCTAAATCTTGGTTGACCTTTGAGGAGCTGTCCAGTGATTAAAAAAGCTGCTTTTCCAAGGCTAAACAGAGTAGGACACCTGGTGGTTGTTCTCCTTTACTGCATTACATGTCAGAGAATCACAGTCAAAGTCTAGTGCCTGATTAAAAAATAATAATAACTTTACTTATTGAGTACTTGCTTGAAAAGCTAGATATTATTGTGAACAATAACTAAGTTAATAGTAAAGAAAAAATAATCAAATACTTAGAGGTAAAGTCACATAAAATTAAATACATACCATTTCCAGTAAAAGCAAGCCTAAAATAGGGTGTTTTAAGAGTACTTTAAAGGAAGACACTGAGTTCTCATCAGGCGTGTTGTTCCAGAACCTTGGAAACTTGTACAACTTATCGAATGATCAATAAAATTGTATCACCAACCATAAATTACATTAAGATAAGATTTTCAAAGAAATTTTGAGTTCCTGTCTGTTGTCTGGCTGCAGCATTTCTGACTAAATATAATCTAGGCATACCCTGCTGGCTAAAACAGGTGTGCAAGAAGTTAAAATAGTGACAGTATGACTAAATAAAAGCATGAATCAGAGTTTCCAGGTGATGAAGAGAAAAAAGCCATATGAGTGGCAGGAAACAGCTGTTTTAACATGATTGTCCAGGCTTAGATTACAGTAAAAAAAACCAAAAAAAAAAACTCCAAGATTCCTACAGTTTAAAGTTACATTAGTAACTTCAGGAGCAGGCTAAACTGGGTTTGGATTTTAGCTATATACTAGTGATAATAACTTCAGTCTTATTCATATTCAGTTGTAGGGAATTAAGAGACTTTGAGTATCCAGTCATGGAAGATGGCCAACTGTCACTATATTACTTGTTTTTACATAAAGGTTCTGCTGGATATCATCAATGTAACAGTGGAAACGAATGTTTGCAAATGAAAAGTCCCCCTCCTTCTCAAGAGCTGTGAGTCCTCCAGGCCAAAGGGGGCAGTATGCTGCGTTCAGCCCAGTCTAACAGCCCTGGGCTTTGACCAATCATCTGAGACTGGATTTGAACGCGAAGCGGGTTCGGAGATGAAGAAGTAAACTGGCAAGTTCCGTTGTCTGACAGATATGCAAAGATAGATAATAAAACGCTTCAATAAGTGAGGTTTTACTGATCTCGGGCATTTAATAACTTATAAATACAGTCGGACTGAACGCAGCGAAAAACAGTATTGATTTAGTTTTTGTTACTAAGTTAACATGCTCCGCCCAATGCTAGCTGGCTAACGTTAGCATTTTTAAAAGAAAATATTTTTTTAAATCATATTTTATTGTTTTATCATTACATTTGCACGTTAGACGGTTGAAGATGACCCTTAAGATGAACCGAGGGAAACAGTTGTTTATGAGGACCTATGGCAAACAGAGCCGAAAACTAACGTCAACAGCCTGGATCTCACCCGACAACCACAGACAGGCCTTCGAAAGCACAGCTAGTTCAAGCTCTGATGTCTCCAGCTATGAGCCGGACAAACTCATAACAATAAGGTGTGTCAAAATGAATAGCCCTGCTGGTTAACTACTAGGAGCTTTAACCTGGATGAAGTGATCTGTAGCCTGACACATACATTGCATAGGTCTGACTTGGCAGAGTGATGCACTGTAATGGGAAATTGATATTTTCATATTCCATTAGGTTATCATCCACCGTTTCTCAGACCTTACCATGTTCCTTTTCCATTTATCATTGTTATTCATTATTTTGCATCTAATTGCATCTTTTCACCTTCTTCCTCTTCACCACCTCTCTTCGCCCCTCCTCATCCGTTATGTTACCCCTCCTATCTGTCTTTCCAGAAAAAGGAGGAGTGTTGCCAGCCGCGCGGCAGTCCATCCTGCTAAGAGAAAAGCCATGGCGTGTTTGAAGGAGAACCACAGCGATGAGGAAAATAGCTACTTCCCCTCCCCTCCTCCTCCTCCTTCTCCTCCTCCTTGTCTTCACCCCTCTCAGCAGAACAACAAGCCATCGAGGTATGTATGCATAATGCATGTGTCAGCTTGTAGCTACAGACCTTTGATGATTAGTCTCCCTTTCTGGTTGAATGTGTAGTAATCGGTGAAATCCCCTGGTGTAGTGATTGGTTGGAATAAAACCCTGCATACTCTTGGCCCTCCTTGGCACATGATTGGACACCACTGGCATAAGCAACATAACGGTCTGAAAGACAATTTGGTGCCACCTTTTACTGTTGTAAAAGTGCTTACGTATCTTGCTTCCATGCTGTATCTTGCTACAGACTGTATTGGTGAGTACGCTTTAACGAAGCAATTAATTAAATTTTGGTCAGAGCCGCCTAAAGGAATTGTGTAAGGCCTGCATGCCGAAACGTCTGACTACCGCTGCTCTACGCACCCGATAACCTACAGCACTAATTGTTGGGAGAGCGTGGTGACGATACTTAATTCAGATTTGCTTCTATATTCCTGAAATGGTCTGAGTGAGTCTGTCTGTGTGTCAACAGGAAAAATAGAGGCTTGCGGAGGCAGAAAACCCAGCAGCTTCTAAACACCAATGAGAGTGAAGCAGACTCACCTGCCCCAAAACATCGCAAGAGTACTGCTCGAAGGAAGAAAACCTCAGAGTAAGCATTCATCCACTCAGTCTGTTAGTTTACCTTTTAACCAGGTGAATAATATTTGATACGTAAAAAGTCCCCCGAAATAGCCACACACTGTCTCTCTCTATCTCTCTCTCTCTCTCTCTCTCTCTCTCTCTCTCTCTCTCTCTCTTTCTTCCTGTGTCTCTCTCTCAGTGCCACCGTTCCTTCTGTCGGACGTTTTATCACCTGCCGCCAGAGACCGCTCATCTCAAAACCTAAACTCTCCAAAGCCGCAGTCAGCATGCTCAACTCCTCTGATGACTTTGTCCCGGGAGGAGGCGCTAACAGTGGCCACAGGTGGAGGCCTGAACGACGAAGGATCCTTTCGGCGTTTCGGTTTTCTACCACGGAGAATGAGGCAAGCAACGCCAGCTCCACCGCCAACCCCTTCCTCCGGGAGATCTCGCTCAACGAGTCCACAGACCAGAGCCTTGGACCCTGCCCCAGGAAACCCCTCTTCTGCTCCACGCCGTCGATGCGCCCCCTCGACAAACGGCCGCTCCGTAAGCCTCTAGCCGCCGACCGTCAGTCCTTCCTGTCTCCGTCCGTCTCAGGAAGCCAAATAGGTTTTCTTGATATGTCCCAAGAGGACCTGGACTTGCCAGGGGACTCCCGTCCTGCGCTGACGAGGGAGCTCGGCTCCGGGGGAAAGCGGGCTTCATCGCTGGGAGAGCAGAAAGAGCCGGGCACGTATCACCGCGGGGAGCCATCTGGCTCGTCAGTCATAAAACACAGGGAGGGAGCCCAAAGCCAAAACAAAAGCACAGCGATCCAAAATGGTGACAGAACGCAGAGCCAGAATGTTCTGTCTCTCGTTTCCTCTGATGCTGCGTCCACCAGCGGCGCCTTGGAGGAAACTGACGGCAGCTGCCTTTTCATTTCGGCGGAAACGGGGTTGGAGTGGCCGGTCGTGGCTCTGAAGGAGGATTGTTTGACCCAGCACTGCACAGTGCAGCTGGAGAAAGTGGACAAACTGATCCCGTCTCTGCTACACAGTCAAACCACCTACTCCTCCTGTCTGGACAATTCAAGCTCAGTCCACGGCCAGCAAACCACCGACTGTCCGCAGTCTATGGAGATGGGTCAGACTATTGACCGTTCACGGTCATTGATTGGTGGTCGAACGACCGACAAGTCACAGCCTGTTGGACAGTCCTCGAATAGCGCTCTGTCTGTGAACAGATATCCAACCATTAACTCAGTCAACAGCCGGAACTCCAGTGATCATTTGCTTTCGGTGACTGACAGTCAAATCACTAACTTTTCAAGGTCAATTAACTGGATCCAGTCGTTTGACCACCCAACCCACCAAGAAGAGTCCGCCGATGAAATGCCATCAGTAGTTAGCGTTGAGTCTACCCACCACTCAGACAGCAGTGCTGAGTGTAAAACTGACCCAGGGTCGTTAGACGAGAGCCGTTCTGTTGGCCAGACACCGTCTAATGACCCAGGCACCGAGGAGAGGGCAGCAACACTCGCGTCCACGCTGAAGGAGAAATCTCTCACTAAGAAATGTACAGTTCAGCTCAAGAGAATGACTTTATCACAGCTGTCCGCAATTCCTCGACTCGACGACTTCACGCACCCTAGAGGGTTAGGTTCAGCTAGCGACGCCCAGATTTTTAATCCAGACGCGAGTGAGTCCGGAAGTGACCGCGCAGTTGACAAGGACCACCCCGACGGCCCCGCGTGTTTAAAGACAACCGATAAGACAAAGGAGGCCTCTGACACACAGTCGGTAGGGAACAGCCGTTCTGTTGACCAGACGCGGTGTACTGATCGAGATGCTAAAGACAGAGCAGCGTCCCTCACAGTCACAGCCATGCCGAAAGAGAAAGGTCTCGATAAGGAATGCACGGTCCGGGTCACAAGAGAGACTCTCCCCCAGGTAACTGAAACTCTGCAGCTCGAAGACGGCACGCGTAATTCACCCGCAGAAGTCTCGGGCTCAGCCAGTGACGGTCAAACCGTCAGCGAGACGTCATCGAGGAGCGACCACAAGTCTGAGAGCGGCCAGACAGTCGACACCGACCACCGTAATGGCAGTACACGTAGAAGCGTTGATAAGGAAAAGAGCGGCTCAACCGATTTTGAGAACAAGACGGCCTCAGACAACGGGGATGTTTTGGGAAATTCTTGTGACTCTCCTCCCAAAAGAAAGAAGGCCTCTCGGGCCCCTAAAGAGAAGAAGAAGAGGAGGAGCGTGTCCAGGGATCGGCCCGGGACCACCAGGAAGGCGTGTGTGAGCGGTCTGAGTGTGAGTCGCTGGAAAGGCAGTGCTTTCCAGAGCCGGCATGCGCACAGAGGAGGCGCTAAGCCTGGAGACTGCAGCCTCACTGAGCTGTTGCCCACACAGCATAAACAACCCAAGGTGAAAACAACACACACAAACAAACACACTGTATGGTACTTTTGCAATGTGCCATCTTCATTTTTACAATACTTACAATACTTATACTCTGATTTAGACATAACACACAAACATGAATGTAATTAAACGGCAATTACTAAGATGGATACAAAATGGCCGCTGCAACGTGGCCACAGAGGGGCGCTGTGACATCAGATAAAAATGGCCTGATCAGTATTCCATCTGTGTCTATCTGTAGGTGTTTTCAGAGAGCCTGCTGCATGGCAACAGTGCGATGGTCGCCACCCCAGTGAGAACCAGCCGGCTCAACCTCACCTCTCTGTTGGGTGACCTCTCACCTGACACACACACCTGGAGTCGCCTCAAAGCTGCCCTCTCTGTCCACCGGAAGACCAAAGGTACCACCCTCTCTCACACACACACACACACACACGCACACTCACACACACACACCTACAGTATGTTGCACCTTGCCCATCGCTTGCTCTGGATTACTGAAGCCATAGGTTCTCAGTGTTAGTCTCCTCATGTTTGATATTCTCTCTCCTCCTAGTGTTCATTACTCCCAGGAAGCTCCTTCCATCCATGTCAGGCTCTCCTGGATGGGCGGGGCTAGCAGACGTCAGTCAGGATCTCTTTGCCACGCCCATTCGAACGCCGCTTCCCAAACGCCTCCAGTCACAGCTGCTGGGGAATGCTTCCCTGGTACACTCTTTTACACACACACACACACACACACACCCAGTGCATCATCTGCAACTATGTAAAATGCATACACATAAAAATACACATGCATAAATACACTAACATAAGAATAACAACAATATTATTCACTAGAGAGGTTTGTGTTCTTGGCCCGAAAGTGAAGTTGAGGTTCAGAAAATGACAAACTTGGAATACTTTTTTTTTTTTTTTTTGAATAGCTTTAAGAACATTTTGATGTATAATATGTCTATGTAGCGTTAAAACTGTAGGAGTAGTTACAAGTTAAAAAACGGGATGAAAATGTGAAATTACCAACTGCCACTAGAGTTATCTTGCTGCCATTTGTGTCTATGGGGAGCATATGTTTCATACAAACATGAATGTCTGAAAATATCTCAAACTTCATGCTTGGACCTCTAAATATATATATGTGAGATAATGGTGTACTTGCTGCAGCAAGCAAACTAATAATGTGAAACCCCACCCCTTCCCCCAACAAGGAGTGGTGGGACACACACACACACACACATTTTCATACACCCTCTCATAGCCGCACGCCACTTTAAGGCACATTCTTGCAAACAAACGTATGCAGCACCATAGAAACCCGTTTTACTCCTTCTGACCAAATCGATCAATGCCGTGTGTGTGTGTGTGTGTGCGTGCGTGCGTGTGTGCGTCCGCGCGCGCGCCTGCCTGCCTGCCTGCACGTATGCCTGTGCCTCCTCTCCTCTACAGGCTCTGTGTGAGGAAGCTGATCTGTCAGATGCAGAGAAGGTGTATTCTGAGTGTGGACAGCGAGGCCCTCTGCCCTGGGAAGAGTGTATTCTCCCGCAGCGTATGCAGCAGTGTGTGAAGATCGGGGAGGGAACCTTCGGAGAGGTGTTTTCCACCACCGGCCCATCTGGAGACACCGTCGCACTCAAGGTACGCGCGTGCCGGCCCTCGGTATCACTGAAGGAAACTAACGATGTGATACGTATCACAGTAGCACAAAGCATTGGAATTGTGTGGTTACTGCAGTTCTCAGTTTTTGATTTAGATTTCCTAGTTTACAGTTTCCTCGTGGTATTTTTTTTTTTACATCGCTGTGGCAAAGACAGCAAGACACATTTTTTTTATGTGTAGTGTGTAGCCCAGCAACTACACACTTGCATTTGTTTACAAAGCTCAGTGAAAAAAGAAGCAATACTGTCAAAAGAAGAGGACTAAGCATGTTCACAGAAGAGGCACTTCCTGTTTTGGTCGGCACTTCCTGTTTTGTTGGGCATATGAAGTCTAGTCTATCCCAAGGTTATTTCTGTGTTTGTGCGCGCACACCTACAGTATGTATGATCCACTAAGATGATGTTCCTCGTCCTGATAGATCATTCCAGTGGAAGGCGATGAGAAGGTGAATGGAGAGGACCAGAAGTCCTTCGGAGAGATCCTCCATGAGATCATCATCTCCAAGTAACTAGCTCGCCGCCTTACACCTTACTGACACTGCGTCCTTCTGATGCATGTAAAACAGTGACGCACCATCTCTAATTCATTGGCAAGGTAGCTTAAAGGCAGTGCAGGGATTCGAACCTGCGGCATTCCATTCATCACCTCGCTTCCTTAGTCTTTAAGCTACTGTCACTGCTACTAACAATAATCTCCTATGAAGGAGTTATCGTATGGAAGCATCGTAATTGTGTGTTTACTGCAGTTCTCTCATTGTAATTTATGGCAAAAGCCTGTCTGTGTTAGACCACATGTGAGAGCAACATGGAGTGTTTTGAAGCGGGTTTGTAAAATCTGTAAGGCTCAACGCAGCTGTCCTGCCCGAATTGGGTTTCGGTAGGTCGGTGGAATGGGAATTGTTCTTGATCAGCTGGGAGATTAAGGTCTGAGACCTGCCGTTTTCAATGTACCAGCGGACATACGCCGACTTAACCACAGCTATCAGGTTGGAACAATGACAAGTGTGTTTTCTCTACCAGGGAGCTGAGCAGCCTGAAAGAGAAGGAACACAACCAGACCTGCGGGTTCATTGGACTCAACGAGTATGTGCTAATTATCATTCTTTTTCTCTCTCTCTTTTATATATACATGTATATGTGTATTTCATATCTCATATTTGAATGAAAATATGACACAATGTGTACGTGGTTCTCCTCCAGTCTCCACTGTGTTCAGGGCTGCTACCCTCCATCCATGCTGAAAGCCTGGGACGCCTTCGACCGTCGGAAAGGCTCCGAGAACGACAGACCAGGTCAGAGCTAGACACGAATATTCACGTTAATAACGAAACTCACGCGCCCCACGCACATTCCCCCACGGCAGAAGAGACGCAACCTCGCCCCTCAATAACCCCGAGCCCTTCCTGTTACGCTAGTCCACCGACCCAGCAGGCTTCCTGCGAACATGGTCCTATGAGTCTCTCTGTGACATGTGGGCTGGACGTTTGTCTTTGTGTCTTTTTTAGATTTCTTTGAGAAGGATCAACTTTTTCTCATCCTGGAGTTTGAGTTTGGAGGCAGTGACCTGGAGAACAGCAACGGAACGGTAACGGCACACAATGTTCCCGACATCAGATACCAGCGGATGACTAACTTGCTGTTAGTCTCCAACTGTGTTGCAACATTGTCTCCGTCTATTGATTAGTCACACTGAAGCGAGCACATCCCTCACAGTAAGCTAAACTTTAGGTTAATAACTGGAGATTTACTATCTTATTTCAATTCTTTCTAGTGAGGAACATTTCCACTTTGCCCATACTGAAAATGAAAAGCTGCAGGCTAACATGGCTGCTTTGTAACTCAATTTTAAATTTAAACATTTACTGTTAACCATAAAGCATTCCAAGCTCCCTGTCCTCGCTTCGAAGATAAACACTCTCATTGCTGACCGCTTGTTTGAAAAATGCACCCCAACATGATCTAATGGACCAAATGCATAAAGATGATTTGCAAGTGGCTAGTTCAGAAGCGCTGAGCTTCTGCGATAACGAAAAAGAAATGGAGAAATTATGTCCGATCAATATCGAGGTGAAATATTGGACCGGGATCTGAAACATCTTGCGGCCCCTTTAAACCATGACTTTTCTTGTATGATCAAGCTGGCTTCTTTGGTGGTGGCAAAGGGCATCCTCCATCAGATCACTGCTGCACTGGCTGTAGCTGAACAGGAGCTGTGCTTTGAACACAGGTAGTGTTCACATACACACACACACACACACACACACACAGTATCCATGGTGATGGTGTGTAGGTTGGTTATTCTGTTTGTGATTGATATGTTGTGTGCTTGCCCATGTGTGCATGTGTTGGTGTGATTGATGGTTCTTCTGTATCTATGAATAGTTCCTTATTCCCTGGTGGTGTTCTCTGTAGGGACCTCCACTGGGGCAACGTGCTGGTCAAAACCACCAAGACCAAGAAGGGGAGCTTCCTCCTCAACGGAACAAACCACTCTCTGGACACCAAAGGGGTGCTCGTCCACATCATTGACTACTCTCTCTCCAGACTAGAAATTGGTCAGTAACTTATAATTCTTATTTCTAATTAAAAAAATTTAAAAAAAGTCTTCCCTTACCCATCTCTCCGTTTGCCTGTTTCCAGTTCAGTGTGTGTTGAACAAGTGAACACAAGCACCCTCTAGTGGCCGGAAATTATGACGTATTTCACCTTTTAATATGACATTACTATAAAAGGTGCGTAGTATGATGTAAAGTGTATTTCTGTGTCTGTCCAGACGGCCTCACGGTGTCATGTGACATCTCTCAGGATGAGGAGCTGTTCATGGGCCAAGGAGACTACCAGTTTGACATCTACAGACTGATGAGACAGGAGAACAGGTCTGTGTGTGTTTTATAAACTCTGCTGTAACGTGTGCGTGTGTGTGCTCTCGTCGTGCATATAATCAGATTAAGTGTGCGTGCAACAGATAACCCTGACACCGCTCTCTGTGTCCCGTTCCCTCATTTCCAGCAACAACTGGAGTGACTACCGGCCCCACTCCAACGTCCTCTGGCTGCACTACCTGTGCTCCAAGCTGCTCTCCATGAAGTACCGGGGCACAGGAGGCAGGGCCGCTAAGGACATGCGCAAGGACCTCACTCATTTCCGTGACAACCTGCTCCAGTACCGCTCGGCCACCGAGGCGCTGCTAAACTGTCCGCTGTTTCAGTAGGAACGCGAGCGTAAAGTAAAGAAGAAACCACAGGAGCGCGAGCAACACCCGGGAGGGTCCCTGTCCGCCGCACTGCAAACGCAACGCATTTCAGGAAACGAGTGACATTTATTCGCTGCGATGGACGCGTCTGGACGTTGTCGAATGTAGTCTTGTTTTATTGTCGTTTGTCGAACCTCCCGTTTCATTTTATAACCATGTTACTAATGTGTAGGTCTTTGACTCGAAAGCCTATTGAAATATTTGTACCTTTGTAACAAATGACAAAAATGGAGTACTTCAGAGTCACTGATGCTGCTGCTGTGTCTTTTGGTCATCTTCTCAGGTTGTACAGCCTCAATGAGCACCTGACACAGGAAATGTTACGTTTCCATAATAAAGCTGGAATACATTCCAATGGAACATATCCTCTTTAACACCTCAGACTGCAGTAATCTCACTGCAGTCTGCATTTAAATATGTTTTTGCTATTTGTCGTAGCTAAAAAGCATTTTACTCTTTTTGAAAATAATTGCTACCTGAAATTCATCAATAAATTATAGACACTGATTCTCACAGCGAGGTAATAAAATATAGATAACTTCAGAAGTCTCTATGTTGTTTTATTTATATCTGCTTTTTTTGCACTTGTTTAATGTTTATAACACGTGTCAAACGGTGAATATAATATGCTTTTCCCGTACCCATATTTTTGCCTCAAACATGTTTGCAAGAAGCCTGCAAACAGCTCATCTGTGATGTGATGTTCTTGTTATAATGTGATGTTGGTGTCTGTTGGGAGGGATTCCTGGACTCTATCATAATGGTGAGGCTGGTTTTCTTGCAATATTATACCACCATCCACAGAAAAAAAGACTTATAAAAACAAAATATTTTATTCAATTTTATCATTAAGATTATTATACATTTTTGCATTGAGACAAGCTTCCTTTTGGTATGGTCAGTATGTGTGGACGGATCTTGATTGAATATGTTTATTCCCTCCGTACTTGAAGAGATACCTTAATGATGACACTTGGCTGTTGGTTAAGAAACGTACATGTTTGCTTTGAGTCGTGATACGGTAAGACCAGTAGTTATGTTTAAAATGGAAGACGGTCTTAAAAGCATATGGAGGTATTCCAAACTATACAAACAAGATCCTGGGGTATGCTTTCAGAAGAGGTCAGGCATGTGTTTGAGAAGCACTTTTTGGTTGAGCTTTGAGGCAATGTTTGAGAGATGGCCTTGCTGGTGATGAGCCTGTTTGTGTGCTTATGTCTGAGTGTGTGTGTGTGTGTGTATATATATATATATATATGTACGTGTGTGTGTATATGTATGTATGTTGGAAGCAACCTGGTGTGTATAAGAAGCAATGAACTGTATATGGAGCAATGTACTTGCAATTGTTGTATGTGTGTTTTGTGTTTTCAGAAGGAGAAGTATTTGGTGTACCACTCCTGCTTCAGCCCCTGGGTCCCAGCCCCTCTCTGCTCCAGATGAGGGCCCCTAAAAGACATGGGGAAATTATCAGAAAGAAATTGACTGTTTGAATTTATAAATCATAATTAAACATAGGTATACATTGCATGTTATGCTTTTGAGCGATGTATATTGCTAACATATGCTTTAGAATGTTTCAATGTTTCAGATTTGTGACAACACAGCATTGACATGACATGCTGCTACCTGACTGGCTGGGCCTGCGGGTGGGGGCGTGGCTCCTGGAAGGAGGGCGTGACGTAGCGGATGCCCGTC
>OMKK01056590.1:0-11343 GCA_900302305.1 Polymixia japonica | reverse complement strand
GTACAAGGACATGGTACACCCTCTTGCAGCTCGCAGCCATTTGAAAGGGGTTGTTAACTGTTATGGGGCGGGGTATACCGTTTGATTCGTTTGGATTGGAGTACTGCTCTGTGTGGGCTGGTATGTGGACAGGACTAGGGGTCATGTCAGGTAGGCAATGTTAGGTAGTTCATTTTCACACATTTGGATTTTTTTAATTAGCCAAAATTAATAAAAACGTATTGTTTAATTTATTGTCATTACTCCTCCCTCGTTTTCCTCTTATTAAATACTCTGGATTTAGGCTCTAGAAATATTTTATAGTCTGCAGCAAATCTGTCGGGTGTTTGGCTTGGCCTATACAGTGCAAAAATTAATGCCACCGAAATCGTTTGCATATTTCATCAGTAGAACTGTTATTCTTTATAGTTTCTCTCTAGCTGAAGTGTGGTAAACAACACTTTTCTAGAAGGTGCTTTGTGTGAGAATACTAAGCTATTGTACCGCCATCTGCTGTTAAGATCAGTGCTTATATCTTGTGATATTTTTAGCTATGTCAACAGAACCCAATACTGATCCTTAATACTGCCATATACGGCCATGGCCTCTAAAGGAAAACCAAAAAATCATTTATAGAACTCTTGAGATACGATGTGTGATTTGTTTCAATCAAATTAGACATCCACTATTTGAAAATGAGATGGTGTTTATAAAAAATATTGATATGAAAGTATGTCTCAATTAATATTATTCATTAAATATTTTAGAAGTCTCCAGCTATCATAAGACCTTTCTTTACAAAATGGGAACATTTGGGATTAATATTTAACCACCTTTATATATAACACCCTTTATTTGCTATATTTTTGCATCTCAAAAACAGTTTGCAATGGAGGACTCAGTTGAGGTTATTCTCCAAGACTCAGACCTAGTCCATCCCCACAGCAGAGGCGACTCCATCCTGACTGCCTCCTCAGGGGCTCTGCTCACAGGCCTGTATGGGGTGTGGAGCCTCTTTGCCACGCCTGGCTTTCGCAAAGTCCCAAGAGCCCTCAGGGTACTTGAAAAGTAATTTGTCTGCATAAAACTGACTGCATTGGTCTTCTTGGAACCTTCATATACCAATTACTGCTTGTGTAAACTCGACAAAATAAGCCAAAACATAACATATACAGTAACTATACTTTGCTTGTATTGGAGCATCATGCAAGCCACACACACAAATGTGGGAAAGGAGAATGTTGTATGTCTAAAATTATGATTATATTATCAATAACAGCACTACGTTGTTTGCTACCATTTTCATGACTGTATAATCTGAAGTGCATTCAGTGCCAAGATCCATTGATATTGTATAATGGATCTTGCTCTACTCATCTTCACTGTCAGAAGATGGATGAGAATACATCATAATCAGGAACAGATGGTCGTCAGCTGTGTGTAATGATCTTCTTCGAGTCCTTTGCAATCTCAGATGTCGTTCTGCCAGTATCTGGCGCAGGTCACAGCTGATGGGGTCGGTTCAGCCAGGTCAGCTAGGTCTTGGGGTGTGTAATGATGAAACCATCACATTTGTTGTTGAAATGGGACTTGGCATTTGATGGGACCCGAACTTCTAACAATAAAAAATGTGTTTTAAATTAAATTATAATCCCACTTGAAAAGAAAGGATGGAAATGTAGCTATTCTTTTCTTGGCTGTCATGACATCACTCTCTGTATCTCCAGCCAACTGTCAGAATCCTTTTAAAAATGTACTGTACAAGTTTCTAATAACTCCAATTAGAGGCTGTTCTATCAAAGATTAGATATACCTACTACAGCTAAAACAAGAGACCAAAGGTTCTCTTGAATATTTTATTAACAAGAAAATTGTGGAACAAGTACAATGACAGTAAATCAATTTCAAGTCAAGTTACCATACTATGGAAATTTACAAGATTGTGTAAAAGTGGCAATCTTGAAGATCTCTTAAGATTTTAATTAAATTAAATGTCTGTTAAGTCACTATCTATCGCAGTATTATGAGTATTAAGAACCGGGTGTCTATGTCGACGCATTCAAATTAGCGTTAGTGACACATTTTCCCTTTGAAGTGAGGTCCAAAAACACACCTGCAATTACCGCTTCTCGCCATAGGTGCCGCCAAAGACAATGAAACAGAGATCTTCGAGATTGCCACTTTAACATATGTGATTTATATTTAGGACTGGATCTTCTCTTAGAATTTAATTCTAAAAAAAAGAGTACAGCTCTACAATGGGGAGGACCACGTTGTAGCTCCTATTTACCTTCTTAGCATCTTAGCAAAATTGCATGATTTTGACAGTAATAAAGTGGTATTGTATTACCTGTTACATACAGTATATTGACTTATTTATTTTTTTCCAGGTGCCTTATTTGCCCTCCTGCAAAGATCAGACACTCAACATTATGAAGCTGCTTGAAGGACGAAGAGGTCGCTTAGCAGATCTAGGCTCGGGAGACGGAAGACTGGTCAGTTAATTGCAGTTTGATGTCTGTCATTAACATGTCTGAGTTTAAACCAGAGTGCAAGTCCGACGTTTAGACTGAATGCTTCATAGTTCCAGTCAGAGTTCAAATGTGGGTTAAACGTGAGTCCAATTGTCTGTTTTGTGAGTGTTGTTGATGTTTAATTTTGAGATATTTTTAATGTATACGATATTTTGAACATAGCATAGAACATTAATATAGCAGCAAACAACTATTCGCTATGTAAAGATATAATGGATTAATGGCGTCCTGAGCAGAGAATCACACTCCCTCTGTGTGTGTTGTAATCTGAGCTTCTCTGTTCTTTGTTTTGGTAGCTGGTCAGGCCATGCATGCATGTTAGTTTGTGCTCATTTGTTTTGGTCTGAGATGCTAGTGCTCTAGTGTGACATTTAGTGGCTGAATGTCGTATATAGCTCCTTTAAATGGCAGTATTCTACACGATCACATTTGCTTCCCCAGGTGTTTGCGGCCTCTTCTACTGGTTTGCAGTGCACCGGGTTTGAGATCAACTCCATGCTACTGGCATACTCCAGGGGCAAGGCCCATTGGAACAGGGTATCTCCCAGTCAGGCAACCTTTGTTAAAAAAGACTTCTGGAAGGTATGCCCATTGAAATTATATATTTCCTTTACAGCAATCAAAGCTTTTTATTTCACCATTTTGTGTCTTTCTTTTTCATAGACTGATCTATCCGTGTATAACAATGTGACTGTTTTCCTTGCTCCAGGAGTGGTGAGTTCTCCCCCCGTATAGAATTTCTTTATTAATTTTGTTTGTGAAAGATATTTACATGGTTTTTATGTTTTGGAAGAAAATAACCCAGCATTTCAATCTTTTGGTGAGACTGTATTTCATTGGTGACATGGTAACCCAGTGACTGGTGATGCAGCCTTCTCTGATTGGTCAACAGATGGAGGTGCTGGGCGAGAAGCTGCTGAAAGAGCTACCTGATGATGCCTGTGTTATTGCCTGTCGCTTTCCGTTCCCCCACTGGCCCCATCATTCCTCTGTCGGCTCTGGTCTTGACCAGACCTGGGCCTATGACATCAGCGCTGTACGGTCACGCCTGCGAAAGATATAGATCACAGTCTGGTATTAAGTCACTCTGGGTAATATCGCTGCCCATCCCGATCATCCTCAGCAACACCGAGCCCCAAAGACCCTTTTCTGATGTCTTTGAACAGATCTAAAACACAAAACAGCCCTGTAAATGTAGGAGGTAAATCATCAAACATAAACATCAAAACATAAATAATCCTGGATATAGCCGTCATTTTACATATTTTTCAAGTACAGTAGCTAATCTTTTAAAATGCTGACTTGAGCACACGTGGAGCATGGATCAGGAGTGATGTTGTCCTTTGGAGGAGCTCTTTGCTAACGTACCATGAAACATGACTTGGGTGGCCGGGACTCCTCTAATAAGAAATATGTTGGGATGATTTCAACATTACTCTGCACTAATTCTGTGAATTGCTAAATATAAACCGAGCCATTATCATTTCATTAACAGCGTTATTATAAATCACGATAGCCCCATGTGCTGCTACTCACAATATGTCTGGGGCTGAAACACAATGAGCAACTCTGTCTACAGCTATGCTGCCAACACTAGATTTACTGCCCACACAAATCACATACTTGTTACTGCCCTTCTGTACAAGTCCTTGTGATGTGACTGTAATCTTTGTATCTCCAAAACGAAGTGCATTGTTTGTGTTATTCAACGTATGCTAATGTGTTAGACACAAACAAACAGAGAAAGATAACAGACGCTGAGAAAAACTGTCTGTTTAGTTTACAATGTAATCTTTTCCCATTTTTGTAAATTACAGTAGCTGGAAAGTGAATTATGAAGGAGTCCCGAAACTGCAATGAATGAATGAAGCTGAACGCTATGAATAAACTGTCACTTTGCTGAACACTGCTTTCAAAATGTTTGGTGGCAAAACTCTGTTAGGAGAACCTACATTTCACATTTCCATCAAATGCTATTTGCTGAGACGTTTTGTTTATGCGCTCTCATATCAGATCTTCATCAGTTTGTAGACTGTGTTGGGGTTCATGTGCACTGCAGGGCACGTGTTGAGCTGGAAGCTGGTTTGGGTGGATGTAGCTCGGCCTCACCCCCTACTGAGCATAGTTCAGCATATTGGATCTTAACACTCCCTCCCAATGGTAGATAACATGGACAAAGAAATTGGCTTTGAACCCCCTGTGTGATTCCTTCTATCTTCAATCCTAAATGTGTAGAGACATTAATGTGTCACGTCTGCAGTTTATCCTCAGCTTTGCCCGCGCACATGATGAATGATTATCAGTATGATACTGTAGTTTTTAAATCATATACATTCTGTGACTGTACAAGCCTGCCACATCAACCTACGCAACTGACAAGACACATCTTGCAATGTAATACCGTTGTCTCTGAAATGTAAGTACTTAAACCAGATGTAGCATAACCACCTGATGGTGCTAGTGCTCCAAATTCAGATTTCTGAAAAACAGGATGAAAGTGTGAGCCTGAACCGAATGCACAATTTTTTGATCCTCTGCAGAGTAGATAATACAATGATTGCGCAAAATAGACTGTATGAAGTGTACGATTAAATACCCCCCCCCACACACACACACACACACACATTAAAAAGGTGTATTCACCTGTCAATGTTAAGCTATCGAGCGAGGTTAATTGCCTGTTAAATATTATGCATAATGCGATTGTGATCATGATGAAGGAAAATGATGACCATTGCTATTCGTTTGATTGTGCTGTTATTAATGTAGGCTAGATGACAGTGATGGTGATAACAGTAATAATGGTGATAATGATGTACTAGAGTTTACGATAGAATCCACATTTATTTAGCCCTTTTCAATACCATGACTGCATTATTATCAATACTAACGTATATTCCAATTCTGATCCTGTCTGTATGAAGCATGAGTACATCTACCAGCCCTCATACTCTCACTTGACATCGTGACGTCAGGGAGAGGGAGGCAGACAAAGGGGTGCGTACACAGTATAAAGTCACTCAGACAGCCTCTCCAGACTACATTTTGAGTGCGGAACGCGGAGCAATCACTCCTAAATGGAAATACTGAGGACTATCGGGCCACAAGCGACTAACAGTAACAGTATGTGCGAGTCGACGCAGAGATCCTGCGAACCTCGGAGAAAGAGAATGGATGACCGCAGTGTACCTTCAGAAATGGCAAGAATAATCACAGATCCTGCCACGGGGAAGTGCTACTGCCGTGGAAAAGTTTTGGGAAAGGTAGCCTTTGCGTCAATACTTAACTGAGAATAAAGTCAGTTTTTGGATTTACGAGTTCAATATGCAGGTACAGTATATTAATTGTTTTTCTTCTTTCCAGGGAGGTTTTGCTAAATGCTATGAGATGACCGACCTCTCCACGAGCAAAGTTTACGCAGCTAAAATCATCCCCCATACGCGCGTCTCCAAACCTCACCAACGGGAGAAGGTAAGCATGCAGCTCTGATGCTTGAGCGCCCTGCGGTTGTTAGACGATAGATATGAACAATGTCGCTCTTAATCATAACCATGACCATTGTGTCTCTTTTCTAATAGATTGACAGGGAAATCGAGCTGCACAGAGCGCTCCACCATAGACATATAGTCCACTTTTATCATCATTTCGAAGATAAGGAGAACATCTACATCCTGTTGGAATACTGCAGTAGAAAAGTGAGTACCGCTACGCTGTGTTGTGGTTAAGTTTCTGCTGCTGTTGATTTTACATTACTGCTCTCCAACTGCTTTGGATAACACCTGCATTGCACCCAAAATCATTTAGTCCTACTACATGGGCAGAATTAAGCCTGCCATGGGTTTAGCAATGAAGATTACTCCATCTTTCAGAAAATGGTTTTCTAATCGACCTTTTAACCCTTTTTTTTCATTTTGCAGTCATTAGCCCATATCCTGAAGGCACGTAAAGTGCTTACTGAGCCAGAGGTTCGCTATTACCTGAGACAAATTGTCTCTGGCCTGAAGTACCTGCATGAACAAGAAATCCTACATAGAGACCTCAAATTGGGTAAGAACACATTCTGCAAAAAAGACACACTACATAGCTGAGACACAAGTACTAACTGTAAACAAATAAAATAAAAATATTTTGTTGCATTTTTTTGTTGCTTTTAATTATTTTGTTTTTAGAATATCAATTTTAGTATAAAATTGCCAAATCCCCAACCACCCTCCAGTCTTTTGTCTTTTTGTCTTTTGTTAACATATCCAGGTTTATTGATTAATAGGACAACTCTGATCCAAGTTTTAAAATCGTCTCGTGCTCTTTTCCGCCCCCAGGTAACTTCTTTGTGAGCGAGTCTATGGAGCTAAAAGTTGGAGACTTTGGTCTGGCTGCCAAGCTGGAGCCGGCGGGAAACAGGAGGAAGACGATCTGCGGGACTCCAAACTACCTGTCCCCCGAGGTGCTCAACAAGCAGGGTCACGGCTGTGAATCTGACATCTGGGCCCTCGGCTGTGTCATGTGAGTCGGTTCACTGTACATTTAACATAAGGGACTTTAAAATCTCTAAAAAGGTGCCTCGACTGAATGTCACCTTTGACGTAAAGAAATACCCCAATAAATAAATAAACACGGAGACTGTTGTTGATACTAGAAATAGTAAATAGTCTAATAAAAGATACTCAGTTGAAAAGCCCCATCAACATACTATATCAGAGAACATGAAGTTGCATCTGTTGCCTGCTTCCAGTAGCTTAGAAGCAGTTTTGTATGATTAAGTGTCAGTACATTTTAATAATGGCCGACAACTCATCCTTCCTGGTCTTTTGTCTCTATCCGGCTCCAGGTACACTATGCTGTTGGGCAGACCTCCATTCGAGACCACCAACCTGAAAGAGACGTACAGGTGTATCAGAGAGGCACGGTACTCCCTGCCCTCCTCCCTCTCACCACAGGCCAAGCAACTGATCTCCAACCTACTGGCCAAGACCCCCGAGGACAGGCTTCACCTCGACCACATTCTGAGACATGACTTCTTCACACAGGTTAGAGTTACATGTAAATCCCTGTTATCTCTCTCTGTCTATCTATCTCTCTCTCGATCTCTGTTCTCTCTCTCTCTCTCTCTCTCTCTCTCTCTCTCTCTAAATGTCATTGTATAACAGTTCAACACTGTACACACACACACACGCTAACATACTAACCCACTTCTTCCTTGTACAGGGCTTCAGTCCAGAGCGTCTGTCTGCTAGTTGTTGCCATTCTGCACCAGATTTCCATGTGTCCAGTCCTGCCAAGAACTTCTTCAAGAAGGCTGCAGCTGCGCTCTTCGGGGGGAAGAGGGACAAGGTCAAATACTACGAGAGCCTGAGTAAGTGGTACATAACTAGTCAACACGCCTCCACCGAAACCAGCCCCTTGTACAATGGCTGTCGCTAATTAACGGCCATTGACAAAAAACATGACGTCCAGTTTTTTTATAATATGTAAAAGCAGCAACATTGTCATTTTGAATAAGAGGCTTCAGGTTAAACAGGCCATGCTCTGATTTTCTGTGGCATTGTTGTTTCTGATAGATAAGCTAACCAAAGAGGAAGAGGAGATCTACAAACTGCAGCATGACCTGAAGAAAACTGTCATCAGTCAACAACAGAGCAAACAGCTGGCGGAGGTAAGACATTACACATGACGGACAAGTACAGAGATGGAAGCTGCAGACGGATTTCTTATGCAGCCATTACATAAATAGCTAGTGTTTCGATATCAGTGAATCATAATGATGCCGCACCAAGACGTTATAACACACATTTTTAGAAAGAAAACAACAAAGTTATTATTTTGAACCCACCACCAGTCTATCTGTGAGTAATTGCTGAGTCATAGTTGAAAGAGATGATCCAAGTTCACATCTTCTAAATCCTCCTGTTGTTTCTTCCCACCTCAGGATGGAAGGCCACTTCCGCCATCTGCCGAAAGACCTGTTGCCCCGGCAACGGAGACCCAGTCCCCAACGACGCGAGATACCATCCGTCTGATCGTCAGGGGCAGTCTGGGAAGCTGCAGTAGCAGCAGCGAGTGTGAGTTCACAAGCTTCTGTTTACGCTCGTACGGTCCGACACTCTCCTAGAACCTTGCGTACGTTAGAACTAGTAGTGCCGATGCACAATGCTTCCCGCTGGAATGGGAACTGAATCTCTAATCACAATTGGAGGGTTGGTGGAGGGTTTATCAAATTTGAGTCATACTAGAGTGATAATTAATGTACTCTACTGAGATAACGGCAAACTCAATGACCCCTTACTGTTGTTCCTTCAGGCCTGGAAGACAACACAACAGGAACCGTTGCTGAGACAGTAGCTAGTGTCTTCAGAGGATGTCTAGAGAACATGCCTAAAGGTGAGTCTGCTAGAATTTGTATTTATTTATACCATTTGAGGTTGATGTTTGATGTTTTCATTTTGTGCTTGCCATATGACTGTGCATATCGTGAAAATCTAGTTCCACAATACAGCAGAACTCATTTTGGAATACGTGTTTATGCAAGTCGCATATTTCATTACGTCAATGTAGATATAATCTCAATTCCTGAGGGGTTGGAATGGGTTACGTTCTGCTGTAGTTAAAAGGGAAACTTGTCACAAAGCACAGTTAAGGTTATTGTTTACATGTAAGCCGGAATCTTAATTGTATTCTGATCCTCCTGCCCTGTGCTTTCACCCTGAAGCTGACGACATTCCCAGTGGCTCGGGGAGCTGTAACCTTCAGTGGGTGACAAAGTGGGTGGACTACTCCAACAAGTATGGCTTTGGCTACCAGCTGTCTGATCACACCGTGGGAGTTCTCTTCAACAACGGCACTCACATGAGCCTCCTGCCAGACAGGAAGTACGTACTATTATATGCTTTCACAACATACTCTTTATTAAGGCAGTGATTATGGTTTTTTGAATGAATGTACTTTTCCTGAGCATGTCATGCATGTATGCTGTGGAAATTGCGATTGCTCTGAAAAACCTTAAAGGGCTTTTATTTTGTTTATATTTAGGTTTTTTTTCCTTAAAAAAGGATACCTTGACATTTTTAATTGTAGTACACTTTTTTTTTCCTACTGGGTATTTATCACATTGTGTATCTATATTGGCACTTCATTCAAATTGCTTTTTAGCATTGTAGCATCTGCCACTGACACCTGTTCTGTTAGCTTGCTGCAATTGGTTTCAATCAGGAATAGCAACAGCGCTAATACCAGACAATAAATTAGAAATACATTAAAGTAAAGACTAAAATAAAAAATGTTAAGGTGTCCCTTTCAATTTCGTTTGTGCTTCGTTATCAGGTATTTATCTCAATGGTTTCTTAACTCTCTCTCTCTTTCTCTTTCTCCCTCCCTCCATCTATCCAGGACCATCCATTACTACGCGGAGTTGGGCCAGCGCTCCGTGTTCCCTACCTGCGAGGTTCCTGAACCCTTTGTGGGTCAGGTGACTGTGCTCAAATACTTTTCCCACTACATGGAGGAGAATCTTATGGATGTAAGTAATCACCTCCTTTCCATGTTTTTACTTTCTTTCCTATTCCTTTTGTTCCGTATGTCCTTTGTGTTCCGTCTTTCCTCTTTTGATCTCATGAAGTTGGAAGCATCTGAGGTTTTTTTCCCCCTATCTCTCTAATCCTTTTTTTTTCTTTTTTTTTCTTTTGCCCGCTCAGGGTGGGGATCTGGTTAGTATGACGGATACACACATGCCCAGACTCTACCTGCTGCAGTGGCTCAAATCCGACCGCGCCCTCATGATGCTCTTCAATGACGGCACCTTCCAGGTAAACACACTGGTCTAAACACAGCTGCGTGACGGTGATGCTGGGAAGGTTAACAGGAAGGCAGTTTATTTCCAGTGCATAATATTCAAATCAGCAAGGGAGGAGTGAGAGACCTTACAAATCAAATAAGACATCAGGCTATCATGCAAACGTGATACTTTCAAGAGACAACATTTCCAGCAGTTTTATATCTTTTCAGAGAATTCTTCTTCATTCATTGATTATATGCCAGAATATTGATATGCAAAGAAATCTAATCAAATCATTATGATTGTATTCCCACTAAAGGTCAACTTTTACCATGACCACACCAAGATCATCCTGTGTTGCCAAAAGGATGAATACATGCTGACGTACATCAATGAAGATCGCGTCTCCACCACCTTCAAACTCAGCTCCCTGCTCACGTCCGGCTGCCCCACAGACCTGCGTGAACGCATGGAGTACTCCCTCAACATGCTGCTGCAGAGGTCCAGCTAAACATGGAATAATGTGTTCGGGACAGTTGTTGTAGACGTACGTATTTAGCTTGCTACCGTCGCAGTGGAACCAGCAAGTGGAGAGAACCGTTTTGAGGACGGACCCGTGCAAAGCGAAATGAGTTGACTATCAGACTATCACTGCATATTTGCACCTTCATGACTCAGCACAGTGCAGGTGAACAAATATGGACAGGATCTTGGAAAATGAAAAATGTGTGTAGCACAAGGACTGAAAAGGGATGATGTGTATGTTGATCGTTGGGAGGAGAGGAAGAAACCGATGTGTTGGAACAAGGAATGTAGGTACGAATGTGAACCGCATATGTTGAGGAGAGAGAGGGACGTCTGGGAAGAAGACAAGAGACCAACACTGGGCTGGCACCAGCTGACCTGTTTATAATGTTGTTGACCTTCCTGTTGTTTGTAGTTAATCCATAAAGGGCTGATGCTCAGAATGTAATCAGACCTAGGCTTTGAAATATTGTAAATGATGTATAGCCTACTGTGTTCACAGCCATGTCTGCAGTGCAGAGAAAGGGGCTATTTGTG
>OMKK01056585.1:0-12755 GCA_900302305.1 Polymixia japonica | reverse complement strand
CCCCAATTAAACCACCACAATTCTAATTTAAGCCACTTTCTTTGTATCAAAGTGTCTGCTCAAAAGTAGAACAAAGATCTTTTTTTTTTTTTTAAGGTGGATGATGACAAAGCCATCCAGAACAATCAAAACACGCTATTTTCTTAATAAAGCGATACACTGTACACTCTGTTTGACTGGCGGCTGTGTGTTTGCACAGGAGCAAGAGCTGTATCAAAAGGAGGGGCTGGGAGTGAATGAAGTGCACTACGTTGACAACCAGGACTGCATAGGTAAGCGTCTCTGCGTCACTGTAATGCTCATATGTACGTAGCATTGGCCCTCAAACAGTGAAAGTGTAGGTGAGGCACCAGCGCCTTACCAGCGAAGGTTCTCAACGCCAACCGCTTTTTAATTTAACCAGTAATCAGGGTGCGCATTAAGAGTTCACTGCTTCACTGAACAATGTCACTGTTGAGATTGTGAGACAACACTGTGTAAACAACTCTCTTGGCAGAGCCATTTGCATGCTATGAACTGCAACAACAGAGCTATGGGGAATTTAGATTACATCTCTGGAGCTGGCAAGGTGGTTCACTAGAGTCGGTATGTCAAGGGACCGGGAAGGAAGGCTGTAGGTGTGGGTAGACCACTGGTCTCCAGCCAGTAGCTCGCAAGCTTACCAGTAGCTCTTGGCGTGCTTTTGAGTAGCTCTCCAGGAGTTATGACATCTTTTATCACAAGCCATGAGTTAAAAATAAATCTGTTTGACAGACTGTAACATTTCATTTTCGCACACTCAGACTCTCCATACGATCCAGTTAGGAGGATTTTTATTCTACTAATCTATTAACTGAGCACACTAGCACCAAAAGGGATATACAAAAATTTTACCATAGTTCCTTTTCTATGCCTATTATTACACTCACTAACTAGTACTACTCGTACTATATCCTTCTTTTTTGTGTGCTTTGTACTTGTTGACACGGTGTCCATCTAGTGCTTATACATCACACCTTATACATGAACATTTCATGCATGTTCATTCTGAATCTTCCGGGGGTTGTTTGACACTCTAATACATATAATTTTCCTGTGTGTGGTAATCAATGTCATTACTGCATATTCTGCGTATGCCGTTGAAATGGCTGACAGGCATTTTTTTAAGGGAATAGGTTGAAGTGAGTCTCTCTCCTAAGTAGAGTTTCTGTGGATAGATTTTCTACATAGGTTGATACTGAAACATTCAGTTGTTCTCATGATGGAGATGTCTAGAAATTCAACCACTTTTTTCAAATTTCTTTTTCAAAAATGCATGCGAGATTGAGGTGATTGTCTCTGTTATTGATAAAAGTAAAATTAAAAAATTTGGGTAACTCAATCCAAGCCAAACCAAGAAAATATTATTATAGTATGCGTGCACGTCCATTTGCATGTTTGCGTATATATCAAAACTTTTCGTGCGATTCTGACACGGAAATATGGATGGGTAATGTTACTGCGGCTCAGAGCCATGGTGTAACATTTGAGGGCATCATTAGGCTGAAGTGTGGGACTTTGAGGCCTCAACACGAGATTGATTGACAGAGATACAGCCGTCCGCAGCACCCACAAACGTGCCAAGAATGGAGGAAGTATTCTGTCAGCTCACCCCAGTGACATTCATAAGGGTCGCTCCTTCTGCTGTAGGGCTATACATCACGCAGCAGCGAAAATACACCTGTCAAGGGGACAAAAATACCGGCTTCTCATTATCCAGGAAGCTGACATATCTATGTGTCCAAAGGGAGCGAACGTAATGAGCATTTGCGGATTTTATGGCCCCTTTTGTGCCGTACGAAGTGGAAGAAATGATGCACCCTTGTTTGCGTTGTCTGAGAACGAATCCTCGAACAAACAGGATGAAGTAGTCAGAGGAAGGTGAAGCAGTTTGATTTGTATTTCAAAGGCTGTAATTATTCAGGTGCGGGGTTAACTGGCAGCCATGAATAACATTTATGACTTGCAAATGACCGTTTGGGCTGGCCATTAATTCACTCATCAATCTCCATGCACAGGTTTTTATTTATGCACAGGTGCTTGTTCATGCAAATTTTGTCAGAGGTTCTTAGCTATCAGATCATATTCCAAACAGCGTGCCGCATGAATAATGCAGAAGAATATCTAAATTAGCATCCTGATGAATGTATTGTATGTATTGTTCCTCGAATACAACTACACAGAAAAATAGTGCGCAGTGGAAATTTCCAATACGTCCCATATAAAAAAAACAAATGTTTTAGTTATTTCCTAACCTCCATGGTATTATTGATATTATTATATGTCAAACTCCCATTTGTACTATACTGCGGAAAATGTAATTATATATAGAAAGGTTGCAAGGATTGGCAGTTTATGAGTAATGCTTCTTTAGGTGCTTTTACTGTCAGTTATGTCTATGTCTGTTAGGCTTACAAATTGCAGCAAATAAGTTAAAAATGTATAAGGTTAAAGGTATAATGAGTAGGATTTGTCGGTTGCGGTTTGTAAACACGACATTCAAAGTTGGCCCCTCCTCCCCGGCTCAACAACACCGGAAGCGCAAGCGCAGAAGCACCCGCTGCCCAAAGGTTGACGCCCAGAAAGGTCCCGAACACAGCAAAATAAGAACAAACAGGTAGAGGGCAGGGGGCAGGGTCTCTGCAGATACAGACACCACAACACATAAGTGATGATTCAGAGGGATTATTTTTGCATGAGTCTATACATTTTTTGGGGGGGGGGAAATCCTACTCATTATACCTTTAAGTGTGGCATCTTATTTTATACCTGAATAAAATGTAATTGTAGTATTGTAATTTGTACTTGTACAGTCCACTGCATAGCTGGACTTATACTTAAAAAAACAATAATAAAAAAATGAATTGTTGTTACTAGACCTTGTGGAGGCCAAGCTGGTGGGTATCCTGGACATTTTAGATGAAGAGAACCGTCTACCTCAGCCCAGCGACCAGCACTTTGCCGTGGCTGTTCACAGCAAGCACAAAGACCACTTCAGACTGACGGTAAAGTTCTTAGCTAGTCGCTGTCTCTCTGTGTCTCTTTCTCTTTCACTCTCCCCCTGTGTCTCGCCCGCTCCCCTTCCATCACGCTTCCGTGTTCCACTCTTACTCTCACTGCTTCTTTTGTTTGTCAAGTTTTCTTGCGTCGAGGCCTGAGGAGTGTTACTGCTGCTTTGTCGTTTTGATTCTTGTCTTGCTCCTGTGTGTAACGGCAGTTACGTTTACAGTTTTATATTTCATGCTTGCTTCGCCTGCTGGACTGCTCTGTGTGCAGGAGCGTGCCAGCTGAAGAATTTTACAATGCACCCCCTCTCCAGTGACGGCCTATTTGGCCCCTGTTTTGATGAGGCAGCCTCATTGTTCCACACTGCAGAGGCGGGAGAGATCCTATCTCTCACGCCACTTCCCAAAGCTTCCGGAGTCCCGCAGACTGCACCGGGGCGGGGGTCCCTCCGGTCAGCGCCATCCTCCTCTGAAGGTTTCCCACCGGTCTGCCTTTGGGTCGGGAAAGCACAGCGCCCCTGCAGCTGCCCCTGCGACGGCTTCGCTGGTTGGCACTGCCAGCCAACCCGCTCTCGCTCCTCGGTCTCCAGCCAAGAGACCGAGCACCGGCAAACCCACCTACAAATTGGCGCCTACCCGGCCCCAGGGCTCCAAGAGGCGAAAGTGACTGTCTGAGGGAGCCGGGTTAGCCGGGTTGTCAATAAAGGATAAACAAAAAAGCGTTCGACTGAATGCAAATACATCTTCCCTAAAAGAGTGTATTACAACCAAAAGCACAGACATATCCCTCCCTCTGCCTCTCAGGTAACAGTCACCTCCAAACACCGACATGGTTCAGCTATTTCCTTTTTCCAGCCTCCTCCTCTCTCCCAGTGAAGGTAGCGCTTCTCATAAGGCCGGTCTTCTTCTCGTAAGGCAGACCCCGCTCGCTGTGTCTCTAGCCGCACCAACTATATTCCCGTTGAGATTTCGTGTCGTTCATCTGACACGGCTCTCATTCAAACCACGCCTACTGTTGAGCTGTCAGTTTCCTGCCTCCCACAGTCAGTGGGCTCCCCTTATGTCCACACGTGTCTTTCAGGCGGGATAGAGCTTAGCCTTGCCACAAAACTGTTACGTCGCCCATTCATTCAACAAGGTTAGCACACAGGCTTCCAAGGAAGCGGTGCTTCACGCTGATGTGGATCAGGCTAGTGTTTCCCACAGTGAGCTGGTAAACACGGTTTCCCCATTAGCTATCCCTCCCCTTTCCATCAGGGTCCCCCATGGGTGAGGCACCCGCTCACGCCGGTAGGGATCCTGATGTCGTACAATATGTTCACCGCCAGCTTACCTCAACTTGAGACTCGCCCATTAGCCGAATGCTACACAGTATGACAAGTAAAGTGTCACATGTCAGAATGGCTAGACAGAACACTGAGGCTGGGACACCCAGTACAATTTCTCTGGTGTCTGGTGGAGTCAGGCCATACTGTCAGACACGACTGCAGCGTCATCCTGTCATCCAAACGTTGTAGAATGCTCACAATAAAGACC
The DNA here is from genome assembly GCA_900302305.1 of Polymixia japonica. Lineage (NCBI taxonomy): Eukaryota > Metazoa > Chordata > Actinopteri > Polymixiiformes > Polymixiidae > Polymixia > Polymixia japonica. The sequence continues at coordinate 8,196 of OMKK01056585.1, read as the reverse complement.
AGACAGACAGTCGGACAGTGAGACTGGTTCTCGTCTGTAGACTTGAAAGATGCCCACTTTCATGTCCCCGTCTTTCCACCAGGATACTCTCTGGTACCCTGCACTTTCTCGAAGTGTGTGGAAACAGCACTAGAACCACTGCGCCGCCAGGGCATGAGAATTCTGTTCTACCTGGACGACATTCTGGTGCTCAGTCAGTCAGTGGAGACAGCAAAACACCAGTCTACCTGTGGAACATCTGTCCCTATTGGGTTTTTTCCGTCAACCAGGGAAAGAGCGCTCCTTTCCTCAGCCAACAGATGGCATACTTGGGCATCATTCTGAATTCATCCTCCATGATGGCCTCTCTCTCTCTGCTCAGCGTCAAGAGGATATTCTAACATCGCTACAGGTGTTTCATCCTTGCAGAACGATCACCGCTCTGTCAGTGATGCGCCTTCTAGGCAGGATGTCAGCGGCCCACCCAGTGGTTCACTTAGGCTTGCTTCACATGGGCAAATTACAGAGGTGGTTTGCTCGAGTTCGCCAGAAAGAGAGACTGATTGCCATTTCCCCATCTGTCAAGAGCGACCTGGACCACGGGAGAAACCCCCATGGGCAGCATTCCATCCCACGTGACCGCTTTTCATGGACCTCTCCCTGATAGGTTGGGAAGAGACGTGTCAGTCTCATGCAATAGGGGGCAGGTGGATAGAGACCCCTGCCCCTCACATCAGTGTGCTGGAGCTCAGAGCAGTGTTGCTAGTGCTCAAACACTTTCACAGCTTACTGAGGGCACGTCATGTCTTAGTCAAGACAGACAGCGTAACCGCGGCAGAATACTTAAACAAACAGGGCGGGGTACGCTCCCCCCTCCATCGAACAGCAGTTGAACTGTGGTCATGGGCCTCAGTCCACTTGCACAGTCTCAGAGCTCTCCACATTGCCGGTGTGGGCAATGTGGGAGCAGACCTGATGTCCAGAGGGGGGCCCCCCCCCACGAGACGAGTGCCGCTTACATCCTGACATTGTCAGACAGATCTGGCCCCGGTTCGGGGAAGCATCAGTGGACCTTTTTGCTTCCAAGGAGAACACTCACTGTCCCCTATGGTTCTCCATCATGCCGGGGGACAGTCCTCCACTGGACTGGACGCATTCTCTCTGTTGCCATGGCTGGACGAGTTTTCCCCCGATACCAACTGATGGGTGAGACAAGAGCGCTGGACCCTCATTCTGATAGCGTCGGATCGGGGTTCAACGCGCTGGTTCCCTGACCTAGTGCAACTTCTGGCAGCTCCTCCGTGGCCCATTCCCTGGTCCCAGGAGGCTCTGTCCCAGGCACACAGAACAACACACGTTTTTCATCCTCCCATCCTCGGACAGCGGCTGATGGCCAGGTTTCTGAAAGGCTGAGCCTAGAGAGTCGAGGCATCACCTCCGCTGTCATTGAAATCATTCAGATTTCCTCCGCTGTCTATGCCGGTAAATGGCGAGGCTAGGTCTCTGGACCCGATGTCCTGTCCTCTGGAATCGCTCCTCATTTTTCTCCAGTCACTGTTAGACAACCCGTCTTTCTCGACTGTGAAGGTTGTGCATCAGCTATTCTGCCTGCCACCAGGGTTTTGGATTGTGTTTGATTGATTTGTTTGATTGATTGGGTTGTGGATGCCGTACAGTCCCCAGTACCTCCCTCTGTCTCTCTCACTTTGTAGTCATTGTTCCTTTCCCTGAAAGTTTCTCTGCAAGCGTGAAATCCTTTCAGAAATGCAGGCTCGATATGAATTCAATCCCTAGGATTACAACTGGCTGGCTGCAACCACATTCTATTGCAGGGAGATTAATCATTCAAATAAAGACTATTCTTCAAATTCAATACAGACAAAAACATGAATCATAATCTAAGACAGTGCCTGAACATGCTGTGAGCTAAAATATCTAATATAGTTTTGACTAAAACCCTGAGAACTAATATATTTCATTCTTGAGGATAATGCTCACAATAGCTTGGCTTGCTTTGTAACACTTGTCTTCAGGTGTCTCCATGTATTACTGCTGTAGACCCTCATTTATCAGACTAATCTCTATTTAATGAGCAGCATAAGCCCAAAGTAGCGCTAAAAGATATAAAAACAAATCATATTGATGGTGCTCAATTATATGAGGATTTCAGAACTACAAATTAGACTGTATGGAATTTGTGTGTCCGTGCATTGTTTATATTTTACATAATCTTTGGCCAGTTTAACATATACTTCACTGTTCTGAAAACCCCCATTCCTAAAGGTTTTGGATAAACAAGACTCTACTGTAGATTTAGTGATTGGTAGGGAATTCTACTGTAGATATGGTGATAGGTAGGGGATTCTACTGTAGATATGGTGATAGGTAGGGAATTCTATTGTAGATTTGGTGATAGGTAGGGGATTCTACTGTAGATTTGGTGATAGGTAGGGGATTCTACTGTAGATTTGGTGATAGGTAGGGGATTCTACTGTAGATATGGTGATAGATAGGGGATTCTACTGTAGATATGGTGATAGGTAGGGAATTCTACTGTAGATATGGTGATAGGTAGGGAATTCTATTGTAGATTTGGTGATAGGTAGGGAATTCTATTGTAGATTTAGTGATTTGTAGGGGATTCTACTGTATATTTGGTGATTGGTAGGGGGTTCTACTGTAGATTTGGTGATTGGTAGGGGGTTCTACTGTAGATTTGGTGATTGGTAGGGGATTCTACTGTAGATTTGGTGATAGGTAGGGGATTCTACTGTAGATTTGGTGATTGGTAGGGGATTCTACTGTAGATTTGGTGATTGGTAGGGGGTCTACTGTAGATTTGGTGATAGGTAGGGGATTCTACTGTAGATTTGGTGATTGGTAGGGGATTCTACTGTAGATTTGGTGATTGGTAGGGGGTCTACTGTAGATTTGGTGGTAGGTAGGGGGTCTACTGTAGATTTGGTGATTGGTAGGGGGTCTACTGTAGATTTGGTGATTGGTAGGGGGTCTACTGTAGATTTGGTGGTAGGTAGGGCGTTCTGTAGATTTAGGTGTAAGAGTGAAAGCAATATGCATTTTAACAATGTCATGAAATGCTTTCTTCTTCTGCCACTCAGGTTCCCAGGAAGTCTAAGTTGGCTATTCACAGGAACGTTCGGGATGATGAAGGCTTCATCATAAGGCACTTTGCTGGAGCAGTGTGCTATGAAACGGTAATTCTCACACAGATCTTATTGATAAATCATTCATGTGGTTCACTGTTTCTGTAAAGGGGCATCATACACGTTTCTTTCCTCATCACATTCGTTTTTATGCATTGGTTTACATAATCGCTTGTTCTTCACAATTTCAGCCGCTGTGTTGCTCAGTGTGTCACCGGGCTGCGCTTCCCTGGCAACTCCTGTCGGCTGAAATCAATCTTAAACAGCGTCACTTCTCTATCGTTTGTCACACATTCAAGTTCCTTCCTACTAAAACTCAAGCCGGCGGTACTTTGCAAACAGGGTGACTGATATTTGTTGTCACCAAGACAGTGGAGGTGTGAGCAGTAAAGACTGAATCAGGATCAAGTACTGCGTTACCAAGCAACTGCAAAGATGATCTCATGAGCATTTTTGGAACATTTTCGGGGCGATCTTCTAGTTCTTTCCTTAAACAAATTCAGTGACACGGGGGTAATAGTAATAGATCTATAACTTATACCTATGAAAAATGACGCAGAGGTATTAGATGTTTCTACCAGTCCATTTCTAGTGAACGTATGTGCCAAGACAGTGTCATGGGTAGATAGAAAGTCATTACTTGCCGCCATAGAAGAAGTTGAGATAGACGCTTGTGCTTTCCTTTAATGAATTCGCAAAGGCTCCAGTCTGTTTGGGCGTTAAGGCTTTCCATGTTTGTTCTCTGCGCTGTGTAGATCTGATTAAATGTCTCTCAATTGTAAGTGTATCTGTGTGGGAGTTGAAGCATTGTGTATTTCTTCTGCGCATTGTGTACATCTGTTTACATTCTGTAATTATATCCGTGTGTGTGTGTGTGTGTGTGTGTTGTGTGTCCGTCCGCAGACCCGGTTTGTGGAGAAGAATAACGATGCCTTACATATGTCCTTGGAGAGCCTGGTATGCGAGTCAAAGGACAAGTTTGTCAGAGAGCTGTTTGAGAACTCCAACAACGGCAAGGATTCCAAACAGAAAGCCGGCAAGCTCGGCTTCATCAGCGTCGGCAACAAGTTCAAGGTGAGAAACAACGTGGGAGTTTGAGTTTTGAGGAGTTGTCATTTTCGATTGTTTGACGAGGACCCCGCGCATCGAAAACACACCGAAGTAAAGCTCACGTTGCGCTCCTTTTTTTTTCTCCTCCACAAATAAAAAGTTGAAACCGTACTGCTGTCATTCGTATGATATACCCATTCTGTATCAACGTTTTCACGCTGGTGCTCATTTCGAAAACAAACAGTTTCACCGGGTTGTGAAATAGTTGACTTTTCTATTGCCTTTTCTTTAGTGCAAACTTTTACAACTTTAATCTCCTGACCTGTCCTGTAACGTTTCTTCTTTCCACTCTTCCACCTCCTTATCCCTCCTTTCCCTCTTAGACTTCCAGTCTCCCACCTCTTTTCCCTGAGAAACCCTGTGGTGGATAAGGCTGGATAAAGCCAGCTTGAGGTATAATAGACAGAAGATGAGACAGGAGGGGGGAGGGGAACACAAAGTTGGAGACACTGAGACTTACTCACGAAGAAGTGTGTTGAGTCAGCAAGGAAGACGCAACTTAGCTTTGTAACCTCGAGCAAACCAAGAAACCACCTCCGCTGTTGCGTAGTCTAAACCCACCTATCACCTACCTTCATGTGTTCACACTAAATCACTATAGACTGGTTTCTTAACATGGACACAGCTATAGTGAAACAGGTCTTAAGATATAAATAAAACATATACAAATGTTAACACACTAGAACCTTCCAGAAGGGAGTAGTGTCTGCCAGGCTCGCTTTGACACGAGACGGTATTTGTTCGATAATACATTCCCACGTTTCGCCGTCTTGAGCAACCTTTGTTTTTTATCACTAAAAGCACCGGTTTTGCTTTTATCAGCTAATGCATAAGACATGAACACCAGTGAAGAGTGTGTATGTGTGTTTCAAAGAAGCGGCGGTAGTCAAAGGAACGGATATATTAGGCGTAATGATGCATGGAAATGCGTCTGAGATAAATATAATCGTAGAAAGTGAGCGGACAGGCTATATGTTGCGGGCTTTTTATTAATTAATTAATTAATTCATTCATTCATTCATTCATTCATTCCTTCATCCATTCATTCAATCCTTCACACTCAGTCTCATTAATCTATGTATATGTATGCATGTCTGTTTACGACAAGCATGTAGATTTGTCCCTATGAATATTAACTCTGTTTAATTGCTCCCACCGCTTACCTGTCGACAGTGATGCATGACACCCTTTTAGCTAGTTTGTTTTGTTTGTTTGTTATGTGTTCGTTTGTTCTTCTTCATTAAATAAAAAATCCTGTCACATCTAAGGGGGGAAGGTTTGTCTCGCTTGTAGTACAGTGTAGTGGGGCTTACGCTGTCATGTCGAAAAAGATGCCGTTAAACAAAGTCATTGAACAGTTTGATTTGATCCGCTTGCCCACACAGACCCAGCTGAACCTGCTGCTGGAGAAGCTTTGCAGCACAGTGAGTAACCGTGACGCCTCACTGCTTATTTTGTAGAACTTTGCTAACAACGAAACGTATTGATAACCAGAATCAATTAAATTGACGTACAATAAATTTTACATAATGTAAGCAATGTAGAATTTCTTTTTTTGCTATTTAGATACCAGATGTTGATAGCTTGCAGATCTCAGAGATACAGCATTTGGTGTTTTGACTAATAGCTAGAGCTGATAAAAAATCTATATTAAGATGATCTTACTGATCAGTGTTTCTCTGGGGCTACAGGGTTCAAGTTTCATCCGCTGTGTTAAGCCCAACCTGAAGATGGTCAGCCACCAGTTTGAAGGAGCACAGATCCTCTCTCAGCTGCAGTGCTCAGGTATGAACCATAATACAGCTTGTAGAATAAAACAACAAATGGTATAACTATAATTCCCAGTACTCTGGTTAGAGATGGTGGACACTTTTCTTCACTGTTCATCTTTAGCGTTGTGAGTGGGTTGTTTAACTAGGTTGTCCCCTTTGAGGATTGAACCCTTAGGCCTAGCATTGTTAGCGACATACTCTACCTCATATCTATAAAGACGGTACGGCTATTTTTACAAACACACACACACACACACACATCTTTTTGCAGTATCTGAAATACAGTAGCGTCAGTTTGGCCAAATGCGGACAATGGACAGGATCGAGCAGAGCGAAGCCTTTACGGCGACGAGGTCCGTCAGTGACTTGAGACGATCTGACTGACGTGTCAAACGTTTGGCCAAGCCTTTCACATCGCTAAAACACGATATTTGGTTTAAAAGAAGACTGATAAAGCTTCACGAGAAACTTAAATGAAAACAGAATAGGATGTATTATATCCACTGTTGATTGATTTGTAGTGTCCACATTTGGCCACACTTCCGTTAATGGTTTAACGGGCATATGGTATTTTAACAGCTGCTGGTGTAGCAATATGATGTAATTACACTCTCATAAAATGTAAGGTTAATAGAGTGTATAAACTCTTAATGTAGGTTATCTGAACAACTATAAAAAATTAATCAGTCTTAATCTGAGGTTGCGTGAATCGACACTACGGACTGTATATTTGTTCTTACACAAACCGCAAAGAGACAAATTCTTTATCAATAAAATGTTTATTGGACTATTACAGTAAGTACAACATGTTCCTTCATTCTCTTACCTGATTGGCTACACTATATTGCATAGATTTAGCAAACACATTTATATTTGTTTATTTGTGACACACATATGCCTGTGTTCCATATCTGAGGATTTGGGAAGCTTTACTTCCTAGTGACATCAGATTAGTTTACTAACTTAGTCTGATCTCTCCTCAGCACCCAGGTTTTATGATTTGGTCTGACTGTCTCTTCTTAATTCCACCTAAACTCAACTAATATGGGCTCTGATGGTTCCACCTAATTTTTTGACTATATTCGGACTTGCCAGTATTTTAGCTATCAGAAAAGTGTAAACGCTTCTATTGGGATATATTCAGCTCAGTTAATATTTTCAAAGTGAATTTATGGACACAATATTCCTCCTTATGTCAGAATGGATCCAATGATTAGGGACCAAGCAGAGGGGAGTTATTTACCCAGCGTGACCTGGGTTCACATGGGAGACTCCTATCACCTTCCTTCTCAGATCAAGATGCAAACTTTTCCAGATCTTCTCAACTAAGTGTGGGTCAAGAGTTCTAGTAACTGCATTCCTGGGTGTTTTTCCACTCATGGGTGAAGGCCCTCTTTGATCAGAGGCCATTCGCTGGTCATCACGCTACACTGGTCAGGTATATAGACTTTTCAGCTTTACCTGAGGCCAGTGTAAACCATCCTGTCGTTGTTTCTCCGTGGTAGGAATGGTGTCAGTGTTGGACCTGATGCAGGGGGGATTCCCTTCCAGAGCCCCCTTCCATGAGCTCTACAACATGTATAAACAGTACATGCCCAACAAGCTGACACGACTGGATCCACGCCTCTTTTGCAAGGTGGGCCTCCCGAGAACTGGCTTACTATGTACATGATGAAGTCGAATTATATTATTATTCATTATGTACACAACATTTTTTACATAGACATTGCATGGGGTGACTTGCATCGACCCTGAATAACATGCAGACTATTGCTGGATTCCAATAATAGGCTTATCAGTTTAAAATGGTTGCCTGATTAGTTGAGTAATTTGTTCATGTGCATAGAAAAAGCCTGATTAATTAACACAAAGTGTATAGCACCTTGCATACTTGCCATTTACACAGTATTGCTGTGTCATTGTGTTTTTTACCTCCTAGGCGCTGTTCAAAGCCCTGGGGCTGAATGTCAACGACTACAAGTTTGGATTGACCAGAGTGTTCTTCCGCCCTGGAAAGGTACAGGGAAGTCAGTGCTGTCATGGCTTTTGGGTTGCAGATCATCATGCGTAGCATCACACAGGGTGTGTGTGTGTGTGTGTGTGTGTGTGTGTGTGTGTGTGTGTGTGTGTGTGTGTGTGTGTGTGTGTGTGTGTGTGTGTGTGTGTGTGTG
>OMKK01056583.1:3909-15437 GCA_900302305.1 Polymixia japonica | reverse complement strand
GCCATTCCCTGGTTGATTTACCGGTAGCTGTCGTTTTTGTGTTGAAAGATAATAATCATAATACCTCTGCTTCTTGTTTATGATCTTATTGTATTCCAGTGTACATTTAAGGCCAATATATTTATATATCCCTCTCCTAATCTGAAACCTTCAACAAAGATCAACGGTCAAAGATCTCGTGTTACTTCCTTGTTGCCCATGCTCTGCACACTGACATACACAGTATGCCACAAAGAAACCTTTAGGGAAATCCTTGTTTTAATTGATCTATTGAATTAGAATCACTTTAACCAATATCAGGTGAAGGCAAATTAACTTTGTGAATGCTTTGAAATGTGACTAGTAAAAATGTAAGCCACTTTAATGCATTTTCAGACATGTGTAGTCTTTTGTTTATACCTGGACCTTATTGGTTACTAGATCCAAATGAACGTTAAAAATGCCTATTTATTGGGTTTTTGTTTCGGGCCTCAAGGGGAATTAAAACTAGAAAATCTGAAAGGGTGTATAGACTTTTGATATCACTGAAGATAGGAATACTGTAAATACTGAGATTTTAAATAATTGCACAAGTAATTACAAAAATAGGATATATTGAGGATAATATAATAAAGATAAATTGTCTTGCATTGATATATTTGCAGGTTAGCAGATGTTTGCGGTTTACAGATTTACATCATATACGCAGGTGTGCAAAATGTTCATTGTTGGCTCTCCACATAATTAGATTCACAGAGTGGATATTCACATGTGCATCAGAAGCTGTTCACATTATCAATATCCACTTCCATATACAGATAGAAGAACATGTGTACAGAAAACATATCCAGACATGCAAATGTACATTGTAAGCTATCAACAGTAAACCTGTGAGCTAGTACCTCTTGTGGGAACTCCGATCCAGTTGAGATAGCGGGTCAGCTTCTTGGAGATGTAGGTCTTTCCTCTGGCAGGGAGGCCCACTGTCACTATCAGGGTGGGACAGTTGGTCATGCATACTGGAAACAAAAGGCAGAAAGAGGAGGGAAAAGGTTTCAATCATGCATTAATCACAATAGATTAGGTACCGGGAAAATTACTATTCAAATACAATCCAAAATTATCTGTACAGCTTCACAACCTAACATTGGCCACGAACAAAATGAAAATAGCAGTGAAGGCTTCTACCACCTGTTCAATTTGAATTTTGAATAAGGAACAACTAAAAATGTCTACACCACTTTCTTACATATTGCATAATTAAAGCAGAACAGTTCAGGCATAATATAAACCCAACATTGGCTGTATCAGTGTAGATAAAACAGTGCTATCAAACATTAAAACAGTAAAAGTCATATCACACCAATCTGGGTAATTGTTGTCAGTGAGGAGAAGAGGTCACTGTATCACCAGAATGTGGCAGGACAATTGTGAAACAACTGAGTCCAACATAAGACATCTGGACACCTAACAGCTAGTTTTTTAAACCCAGATGTACTGTACTACCACCCACTGTACACAGAGGACTAGGTGAGAGAGCAGACTGATTTTCATGAGCTGCATTTCACCATGTCCAGTTTTCCCAACAAGTGGACAGTGTCTGTCCAGCAATGCTGACTCAAAAACAAAGGCAAAGGTTTTCTTCTGTCAAGAAAAGGACCCCACATATATTGCTCCATATAGCCAAGAACCATTCAATCATGAAAAAAACACTTTGTGCATCTATAGTTTTATTTTGGGCTTTGACGGTTTTATGTTAATTAAAATTGTAGTGTCCAATATAACTTGTATCAGTTACTCTTGACATTTAAATATAAGGGATACATATAATTTAAACATAAGACTCTAAGGATGATTCCAACTTTCACCGAAAATGCCAAAGAAAACGTTTATTGGCAGACATATTGGATATTAGAAATCTCCTCGACAATTATTGATTTTGTTAAGTATATCAGACCCACAAATCCTTTCAAGAGACAAAAACACGTCTGTCAATAACAAGTATAGCCACCGGTATAATACACTACATTGGCAGGGCAAATCACTCACATGACTGCAGAGATACAATTCCTGTTTACCAACAAGTGACTTGGCATAGTTAACAAAGAGCTGAACACTAGTCTTTTCTCATCAATGCTGGTACCCTTCATTTACAATGAATGTCATCCGTGTCGCCGCTTCTTACATAACGCTGTTCAAAACAGATGGCGGCATCACGGAGTGATCGAGCGAAGAAAACAACTCATCTGCCATGTTTTTTATGTGCTTTCAATTAGTCTGCTGCCAGTTTATATTTCTAGCAATACAGCGACATAGATCTGGGAGGAGGTGATAATCCTTCAAGTTATCACAGCGGGGGGTCGCTGCTCGCAAACGATAATGAGGATTCCGTGTAAGAAAATTAAAACATAATATTAATAAGACCTAAACAAAGAGTTTCATTGACAGATAAGATGACAACAATGCAATCATTATGCCGCGTTGCCACGTCGCGATACGCACCCTTTCTTTGAGAAATGTGTTTTTCAGGAAGGCCATTTTTGTACGGCATCCAAATCTTCTTGAGGGGGTTTTGCGTTAGTTCACACGGCGTCGCGGAGGACGGTGTTTTCTCCTCCATGGAGGCGGCCGCGGCACCGACGCGGGGCCTTTTCCTCTGGTGCTGCGGCGACGGTGACCGGTCTTTCATCCGCGCTGGTCGACGGTGATGAGGTTCGGTCGGTTGCGGTGCTGCTGTCACATGGTCGGACTTTCAGGACCGTGAAAACGACAAAATATGCCGTAATGGCACGAAAATACGCGCACAAGTTTCAGCGGGTAGACCGATCCGAACCGAAAGATGAGCCGATACATCCACATTACAACGCGACAGCAGGGTCGTTTTAATAAATGCATTTGTGAGGCATGTGGTGCAGAAATAACTATATTTCCACACTACATATAATCGAACAAAAAAGTGTAATCTTTGTAGAAATTGTAGAACGGGATTACCGTAATAACGGCTGCAGCAGTTTTTAGGTTACATTTGTCCAAGGGTCTAAAAGGTAGACTTGACCAGGGACTAATTTAGCTTATTCCCATTGTACCAAACTATGAACATTTTCTGTTTCAAACTCAGAACTAAACCTACTCCAGAATGGGGCGAAAATCAGGGTTAGTCCACTTTAGAATAGAGATAATGTGAAACGTTCATTTGCGGGCGACTTTAACCAGGGTTCCAACACCCAGTAAACCCTGGTTTCATTCCAGAGTGAAAAGTCCTTTATAAGCTTTTTTCAGTATAATAACTGGGCTATATGATGGGCAAATTATAAGTAACCATCAATTAAGTTGAATCGTTATCATTAAGGTATTAACCTATATACTGTGATTAAATTGTAATTAATTTTCCCTCATTGTCACCTCTTTCTTGTGGTCCTATATAATCCTTGTGATACTCCCAGGTTTCCCAGAGTTTCATCCCAACAGGGCCCCTGACACTTAGAAATGGTATGCAGTCCAGCACACTGTAAGCGCTGACTAAATGGCATCTGCTATGAATGTCACAAAATATTATTATTATAACTTGAAAGAAAATCTAAACAACAAGAATTTTCAATAATGTTATTTAACCTTGAATAGCAACTTTACAACAGTGGTATTTTGCGCATGAGTTGACTATGTCCATAAGATGGCAGCATTGTTGTGTATATGCATACAGTATGTGTGTTTGTGGGTGTGTGTGGGCGTGGGAAAGATATATTTCAGTTGGAAAGTTATCTGTTTAGCTGTTTATATGCCCACTACTACAAAGTAGTGTATGTATTCTTACAGTAATGTGTTAGGGTAAGACTGTTCTCTTATAGCCAACATTAGAATTAGATTAGTGAGGAAGCAACAGGCCCTGTGACCCAAATATGATGAGATGGAGGTTTTCTAATTAAATACTCTCTTGAATTCCCTAACTGCTAGTAGACTAGAATATAAAGCGGGTGCATGGGTTCTAAAAATAGATGGCACACTAACATCTGCAAAAGATTCTTTTTTTAAGTATTTTCAAGAAATTGGGTAAAATAAATAGGGTTAAATATACCTGCCTAGGGACATGATAGTCACAGAGTATTGTACATGTTTTTTCAGCATTCAAGTTGGGTTAAGCAATATGTATGGTAATGCTCTTTTATCTGGAAACTCAAGATATGTCAAAATACCAGCTGTCAAACGTAGAGACTTGAACAACCAGATTACTACATCACAGCAGACATATCTGTTCAACAGGAAATACATTCGACTAGATGTAGGACACATTTATAGATACATCTACACAGTTATAGATACATCTACACATTTATAGATGCATTTATAAATGGAGTAGCTTGCATTCTGCACTGTATCATGAACAGGAAATAGGTTTCTGAGCTAGTTCACAACAGCCCCTCCTCCAAGCAGCTGCCAAGCTCTGATTGCAGCCAAAACATTTAGTAGGCTATATAAGGCAGACAAGTCATTCCCCCCAAAAAGCATATTTAATTCGCCACTAATCGTATTAAACGTACTGCTTTGGCCATAGATCCCCACACTGTGTTTCCCGGAAACAAATGTTATTTTGTTAATTTGCATCGCAGTAGCCCACTCGGAGGTTTACAGCCACACTGTACCACCTCCAACACACGCCAAAAGAATAGAAATCATTCTTAGCATCTTTACCGTGATCAGTCTCAGAGAAAGGCATAGAGGAAAGTGATTCGTGAGAGTAGGCTACAGACAGCATGGATCATTTGCATTCTTAGACAACCGTCAAAACATGCAACTATTAATTTCCATAGTTTACAATATAACAGTTACTGGTATAAATCAAAGATTGTAAGCCCATTGTTATTATCTAGGGTAAAGGTCTCAGTGACAGCGCCAACACACCGATATCACGTCGACTCTTGTTTACGTCTTTAAAAAGCTACAGCACTGCCCCTTGCTGTCGGAAGCTCAGTTTCATCTGGCAAAGATGCACAATTGTAACAAATAAGGCACACGACAAAAACGTTTAAAATATCATTACTTACCAGTCCTGTCCAGATTTTGCGTCTGTTTGGAGCGACTGGAGCCTCTCATCATTCGCGTCTGCTTCGGAAGCTACAGTATCTATGATGGAGCGCACTGGTTGGCTGTTATGTCTGCGTTTCCGATAAAGCAATCACATTGAAGTGTACAGCAGCCTGTGGTCTAAGGCAAAATGATGCTTCTTCTGAGATGCATGCTGACTACACACACCCACTTTTCGGGATCTCACTCCACAATAAACGGAATTATTCCAAAAGTGGTTGGAGTGAGTTAGTCCATGCCCCCTCCAGGTCACGGTGACAATCATGAAACGTCACTGGTTTTCTGTCCTCAGCAGGCTTGTTTTATGTTTTGCTCCCACGACGCGCTGGTGCTCTGTCGAATTGATATTTATAGATTGTGCCATATAGGTTAACTTTTCAAGGACTGACAATCCTTCTAGAAGAACTTGTTTACACATTCATACCTCCTTTTCAGTACGTTTACCTTAACTGGCTTAGTGAATAAGCCACATTAATAAAGCAAATTTAAAAATATATGTGTAGTACCAGCTTTGTGGGTTAGTATTAGGCGTGAATAAACACACACACACACACAGAGAGAGAGAGAGAGAGAGACATCCCACACGCAAACCTCTCACCAATGTGACCCTGTAGAGATAACATTGCATCATGTGACCCGTCTGCGTGGACTTGAGGCTATTTAAGTGGGACTAAATGACACCCTTATCAGCACAGCTTATAATAATGACACTAGCCTAATTGTCAAGCACAGGGACCTCTGACTGTACATCAGTAGATTGATAGAGCCAATCATATGTAGACGCCAGGTAGAGGAAAGAATGGTAACGTCAAGGTGCATAAAAAAGATGAAGGGCATAAAAGATGAGAGTGAAAAACAGACATGAAAAGGCCCCAGAAACAGTGTTCAAAAAGATGGACAGTTAAAAAGAGCATGACACAGAAAGGGAGAAAGAAGAACAGTTGAGTGTCGCATGGAAATGGCCTGACCCTCTCCCCTGACCTTCAACACATTCCTCCCTAAAGGCCGAGCAATTATCATCCCTCTATGTCCTCCGGTCCAACAATTTCCCCCCTCTCCCTCACACCCAAGCCTTGGGCAGCATGCGTAGACATTGAACAAGTGTGGAAAATACCAGCCAGACCAGTCTCGCTTTCCCCTAATGTAAATGTTGGTCTGCAGTAGCTGAATCATTTGACATGGGCCTTACAACATCTTGAATACTGGTAATAGGAATTCTGAAGTTGGTCTACCTACGTCTCATGACAGATGAGACTCAGTGCTTTCATTTGAATATCAGAAGAAGCAAGTGGAAGAGACTATTGAGTCATCATCACTTTTTGGGTTACGTGCAGATATGTCCTATAGTCATGACAGAACCTGTCTCTGATGAACAATATGGCTGACTTGGACATCGCCTTCCCTATGAGGAAACATGTAATTTGCAACATATTGTGAAATTCATACCACAATAGACAGGTTTTGCTATAGTTGCAGTCTCTTATTCAGAGACAGCAAAACCTTTTATACTCAGGCCGAAATAGTATGTAACACAGACCACTCACAACGCCTCCTTCGTTTGGAACAAAGATCTATCTGTGATACTAAGTTCAAAACAACAGCTGGGAGGTCATGATCTATTTGGGCCACATATAAGCATGGCTGATATCCATATTTACAGCCATAAGCCAAATACCATTTTAACAACCAGGTTCCCCTAACCCACTGCCTAAATACGACACGATGACCATGTTTGCTTAAAGTGGGGGAAAGGTACCTGCTATATAATCTAAACATAATAATGGTGACCTTCTCGACTAGAACACCAAGTCAAATGGCTCTGTCCCAAATAACTACTCCACTGTTGCTATTTATAGCATGCTCACAGAGCTGGAAAAGCACAATTCGAAAAATGTACCAAGGCGCACAGTAAAAATATCTTGAGTGTGAATACAACTTTCATTTGTTTTGTTTTTTATATTAAGTCCATGTAGACAGGTACAGTCCCTACTTAGATTATGTATACTTAATAATACTGTAATGGAAAAATCCAATCTGAGTATGTGTGTAACTATAACCAACTCATGTAACCACTCATTCTTCTTTAGACGTACTCTATGTTGAAAGAATGTTTAGCCGCAGGTTCCTGTAAGCTAGTTAGAGAAAACATAGAGGCAACCATAACTGTTCACTGTTCTCATGTTCTATCCAGAACACCTGCTCTCCCATGGCTTTCCTCTAAGGCAAAGTTAGAGTTGTTGTTGTATGACTACAAAACCACTGTGCTTTCTCTGTTCGGGGTCCATTTTCCATGACTTGACTAAAGTGGTGGACCTGACTATTTGACTAAATGGCAGACTTCCCCCTGACCTGCCTGAGGAGGAGAACCATATTAGTATATGACACAGATTTAATAAATAATTGATGCATAATTGAAACAACTATCTCATTCTCACAATTATTTTGAACATGCAATTATTAATTTCCTTCACAATACGTTTTTCGTATCATATGGCTCAACAGAAACAGTATTTACTGGAAGCAGTGGTGCTCAACCCACATAAACACAAAGAAGGCATTTCTCAAGGCAAAGTGTCACAACTCATGCATGTAGAATAACCCAACCTTGAGCCACTACCGCTTACATAAGGCTCTTGCCTCAAAGTCAGTGACGGGGCCGTGCTGAACCTGTGTAATCTCTTATTACATTATTATAAATAAAGGTTAAATAAAAATTTTAAAAAATATTAATACACAACGCTGATCTATAGCACTAACACTGATAAAAACAAAGTGTAATGGGTAGGGCTGGATTGTTACTGCTACAGTGAAACACACTAACCCAAGTTGAACTGTAGGCCATTACAGATACAGAGTTTCCTGTTTCTGTGATGAAATAAGACAACAAACTTTGAAAAAAGTTGATTTTGAGAGAGATACTTCAATTTTTAGTTTCCAGAGAAAAGAAATCAATGTAAAAATGAATGAAATTACTGTAAAGTAATTGACAAGACAAGTAGCTTCAAGCTTTGTTTTAATCCCTGAAAGGAATTAGACAAACAATAGTAAAACAACACAAGTAATCTAGGGTGTGCTAGTTTCACAGTCTGTCCGGAGTTGGTTTATATAATGTACTCCCCTCTTGTCTGGACCAGATACTGGGTTTGTTTGTGTAGTGTGTGTGTGTGTGATATGTGATCTCATGTGTACCCTTCAGTGCATGGGTAGGAGAAGGAACCTGAAATAGGCAATCCAGCGAGCACAAACACATTATCATTACAAATACTTACAAATTACAAATACTCAGTGCACACACACTTACACACACTTACATACAAACACACACACACACACACACCCATGTACATCTGCTCTGAAGGACCTCAAAATTACACACATACATAAAAACATACTCCAATTAAAAATGGACAGGCCCACAGTATGTGAGCCTGTCTATCCATTGCTAGGACGAGACACTTTTGATGCCATCTGTTGATGTGTCCTCTGAATGTCCAAGTCTTACCGGTGTTGTTCCCTAGAAGGACCTCCTCCCACCTCCCCATCACTACCTCTATATCCCAAGGAAGACCTCCTCCCCATTCAGTCTCAACAGAGTCCTGAACAGGTATTTTTCCATGTCCTCGCCTCTCAACTCTTTGCACGTGAATCCTAACGCCCTCCCTCCTCTGAGCGGTCCGTCCTCATGGTTCGGCTGTTTCCGGCCCGGTCCACCAACTTTCCTCGTCCTCTCACTGACTTTGGCAGACGGTGCCACTGCTCTTGCCCCCGGCGGCGGCGGCCTTCTTGCGTCTCTTGTTGAGCAGTGGGTTGCTGGAAGTGTCCAGGTCTTTGATCTTCACCTGGTCATAGTCCACACGCATGGTGGCCAGAGCACTGGTCATCTCTTCCTGTGAGAGAGAAGGCGGGGAGATAAGGCACAGCTGCAGAGGTAACGTGACATTTATTGACATTTCCCTGTTCTTTTTGGGCAGTTCAATATGTGGTTGGTCTGGCATGAATTACTTTATGTAACTTATTCTGCAGACATTCTCCATTGTTATGCTGATTGGCCATTTCACAGCCACCATTCCATTGACTTCCTATTCAGACTATCCTTATCCAGCTGTTGTGAAGGAAGGGTCATTCTATTCTTGAATTCTTATGCACATGTTTCCGGTGATTGGGAAAATATGTGATTGCCCAATTCACACACCTTTTGGAGGACTCAGGAATTTACCCTACAAAGGTTTGAACTGAACAAACAGCGTTTCTTTTCTTCAAACACATTACTTTAAGGTAAAGCATGAACCGATGAATCGCTACAAACCAAGAGGGCCGGGGAGGCATGGTGCTATCGTTGATGCAGCTTTAAACCAATGTGTGACCAGGGGTAGATTACTTAAGATTGGAGGGGATAGTGTTGGAAAGAATGAAATGGCTCCTTTGTGTTTTGCTATTGTACGATATGTTAAAGATACGACTATGGAGGAAATAAACTAAGGATTGGCTCATCGAATAGGGACCAGCCTGTGATGGTTGCTTCCCCCTTGTGGCAATCAGGGAACATGGTGAGGATAAACTCTGATTCTCAATCTTGACAACTTTTAGATAATGTCTTGACAATATCATAAATTTCCAGTTTTAACCTTCTGCACGAGTAAATATTCAGTAATTGCCTTTCATCTAGTTAGCATCTCTAAATATCGGGTCACACTAAAGCCCTAACAACGCAACATTGAGGAAGATGTCATATCTGCGTATGACCAGCAGGTGTCAGTGTTGCCGTGCGCCTGACCTTCACATCGTCCCACATCTCCCTGTCTTCGGTCAGGACCCGGGTGGTGTGGAGCGGGGTGGAGGGGACCATCATGGACTGCTGCAGGGCAGAAACACACACAGCTGTGATGTAAGCACGTAACACATGCTCCCGGAGACACGCTTGTGTGCACAAGCACACATAGTTTGAATAAAGTGCACACACGTGTGAACAGTGATGAACAGACACGTACATGCGCAAACATACAGGTGGGGGCGCACACACAAAGACACACATACACACACAAACGCACAGATACACACAAACAGTTGTTATAAGTACATAACATCCATCTTAACTTATAACAGATAATTGACTATAAAGTAAATAACATCCTATGTAACACACAGACTCACGTTGATCCAGGGGTGGTTCATAAACTGAGTGATGGCCATTCTCTCATTAGGGTCTGTCTTTAGCAGCTGGTGGATTAAATCTTTGGCTGAAAGAGCAAAGGCAACGAGAGGATTTACATCAGTATTCAGTAACACACACAAACAAACACATACACATATCCAAATACACACAAGCATGCACATTCACCAGGCACGCACACACACGCACGCACGCACGCACGCACGCACGCACGCACGCACGCACGCACGCACGCACACACACACACACACACACACTCATTCTTTCTCCCTCTCTGTCTCTAGTGTCTCTCAAAGTCAAGGCTGTTCCTGGTCTCAGGGACAGGCTGGCCTACTTAGACAGAGAACAGGACTGTTTGAGACAGTGAGAGAGAGGGATGTTATAGTGAGCACACTGAGTGCCATCTGAGTTGAGTCTTCCTAGTTCACTAGACAATCCAGTCCTCAGTCAAGGCCTCTGTTGTGGAAGAAGGCACCAGTTGGGTCATTCTCCCTATGAGAATCGGTAACATTGATGAGCCACTCTTCCTGGTCTTTACACCAGTGTATGAGTACTGTGTAGTGTATGTGTACTGTGTAGTGTATGAGTGTACTGTGTAGTGTATGTGTACTGTGTAGTGTATGAGTGTACTGTGTAGTGTATGAGTGTACTGTGTAGTGTATGAGTACTGTGTAGTGTATGAGTGTACTGTGTAGTGTATGAGTACTGTGTAGTGTATGAGTGTACTGTGTAGTGTATGAGTACTGTGTAGTGTATGAGTGTACTGTGTAGTGTATGAGTACTGTGTAGTGTATGAGTGTACTGTGTAGTGTATGAGTGTACTGTGTAGTGTATGAGTGTACTGTGTAGTGTATGAGTACTGTGTAGTGTATGAGTGTACTGTGTAGTGTATGAGTGTACTGTGTAGTGTATGAGTGTACTGTGTAGTGTATGAGTACTGTGTAGTGTATGAGTGACTGTGTAGTGTATGAGTGTACTGTGTAGTGTATGAGTACTGTGTAGTGTATGAGTGTACTGTGTAGTGTATGAGTGTACTGTGTAGTGTATGAGTGTGTACTGTGGTACAAGGGTTTGGGCAGGCCTGCTTCTCATAATCCTCATATCAAGTTCTATGGAACATTTTGACATGTGATTGATGATTGCGGAAGTGTGGTGTGTGTGAGAGTGTGTGTGTGTAGGGGCTGTTTGCACTGAGCCAGTATGATTGAGTGATTAAGCTATTCTCTAAATTCTATGATTGAGTGCGCACTTAAAGGGGGGGGGGGGGTTCTCACCTTCCTGCGACACCTCAGCCCACTCT
>OMKK01056580.1:1298-15314 GCA_900302305.1 Polymixia japonica | reverse complement strand
AGTCCTCAAAGTCCACTTTACCTCCACCTGCAAGACAGACACAAATGCAGCACAACTATAAAGGATGGATGCGCTAAACGGCAAATAATTAATTGCTAAATTCATCACCAAACCTAAACCCGTTGATAGCAGCTATGTCCCCATACTAGCCCCATGAACTCAAGGACTATAACAACTGGGTTGGTGGCAAATACACACACATTTATAGCACATTTACACACATTTTTTGTGCTGTTGTATTTCTATTGAGTCCTTTGGACTGGAATGGACTGTTTTGACTGAAAAGCTGTTATGTTATGTTATGTTATGCTATGCTATGTTATGCTATGCTATGCTATGTATGCTATGCTATGCTATGCTATGCTATGCTATGTTATGTTATGCTATGCTATGATATGTTATGCTATGCTATGATATGCTGTGATATGCTATGATATCCCATATTACCCCAGGCTCCTGTGCCACTCACATATCTGCTGGCTAAGTTCAATTAGCTCCATCTCAGTGGGCATGTAGCCCATGGTCCTCATACACTCCCCCAGGTCCTTGTGGCTAATGTAGCCCTTCTTATTCTTGTCAAACTCCACAAACGCCTCGCGAAGCTCTGCAAAATGCACACAGACAAACATGGTGGTATACGTAACGTATAGTTAAACACCAGAGGCCTTGCATTGTTAAGTCAGTGCTAGTGTTGAGGTGCAGTAACTCACCTTCAATCTCTTCTGGTCTTAGTTCTCTGTCCTATTGGAAGGAACAGTAGGACACATTCATTAGTCTCTATTACACATTAGTGTGTCTTCCACTCCGTCTGTCTCTACACACTCAAACACACCAACTTATTTACATATATAGAGATACACACACACACACACACACACACACACATACACACACACACACACACACATAACACAAATGATATGCATGGTTTTAGACAGCTTAGTCAGCATGCCAAATGCATACACACATTATCACATTTACAACAGTCTACTTTACATCTGCAACAGCCACACAAGCAGCCAAGCGCACAGATGTTCAGGTCGACAAAGATTTATGTATCATGTTATGTTGTTATGTCATGAGAGAACATACAGAACAATGAAACTTTTACCTCGTGCTTTGTCTATCATAAACGGTGCGTCGGCTTTCCAAAGCCGTACAAATTAAAAAACGCACAAAGATTTTGACTTATCATTCTTGTTTTATTTTAAGGTGGACATGTTTCGGAAATCCCTGTACCTTCGTGCCAATCATTATTTCCTCTTGAAACGCTAAAACGGAAAAGCAAATTAACCGCCATCCCCTACGAACATGTACACGTTCGTAGGGGATGGCGGTTAATTTGCTTTTTAAGAGCAGTGCTTTTTAAGAGCAGTGCAGATTGCCAGAATGAACGTCCTAACCTATACATCTATATTTAATGGTGACATTATGAAACATGTATTTGTCGTTTTGGATGTATAAAACACAGTCAGTAAAAGAGACAAGCCATGGGGAGAAGGAAGGGTGGGGGATGGGGGTTTTGACCTGCCCATGACCTTCCCCGGATCATAACACACCGCCATGCAAATTTTCAGCCCAATCCAACCTGGGGTGTGACCGTGCATTAAAGACACACACACAGACATTTAATTTAATTTAATTTAATAAAATGTAGGCCTATTGGAGACCATACAATTACAAGAGAATACGATTTAGGTAAAACATCTTTCAACATGATTTAGTAACGCTGACAAAGGTGGAGCAGTGGTGGTACAACACATTTCACAATATCAACAAGAAATTGTCTCACAATTATCAGACAGCTCTTTTTTATAAACGACTGAGTCAAGAACCTTCAACTCAAAAAAGACATTTACACAAACCTTAAAGCATTTCTTGATTCGGGGGGATTCAGGGGAATCAGGGAGTGTTTTCTACACTCTGCCTAAAATCCATGAGCCTGGACTCCCCACCTGGGCGCCCCACAGTGGCAGGAATTGGAAGTCTCAGACAATATATCAAAGACACCAAATTAGAACCCATATCACATGCAACTCTAAGAACGTCATCTATTTTCTATTTTGTCCATGTTCAATGAGATATGTAGGACAGATATCCAGACCATTAAAAAAAGACTGTCAGAATATAAGAGCTGTATTAGAACAAAGGATCTTAATTCACCCGAGGCAAAACACGGTGTTCAAGCTCTTAAATGCATAGGCATAGAAACAGTCCACCTGGGAGGAAAAGGAGAAGACATGAATAATAAGATCCTCAAACGGGAAGCGTTCTGGATACATACCCTTGGAACTCTGGCACCAGCCTTTCTATCCTAAAAAGTATCTGACAAATATGGCAGCGTAATCCTTTTTGAAAGATGTTTTACCTAAATAGTATTCTCTTGTAATTGTATGGTCTCCAATACATTTTGTTAAATGAAATGAGGAATACAAATACGCCAGCAATTTGGCTGCTGATAGCTCACTAGTTGGAGAAGGTGTATTCCTCTATTTCTCTTGGCTCAAGAGGTGAGCTTTGTTGTAACATAGTACGCCTGCAATGTAAATGTATTGGAAATTAATGTTTTAAACTTTTTTGTACCTCTGCATATTGTGGTACAGGGTAGTTCATGAAATGCCCTTTTGTTTTTGGTTGTACGTAATTGAACAATTGCAATGTCGTGATGTCATGTGTTTTTGGAGGTGAACTCCTCAATCAATTTGTGTCACAAATTGATCCGAAACATGTCCGCCTTAAGATAAATAAATAATCACTGAGTGCGCGCCTCTGTGCCGTTTCTCATTTGTAGAACATACAGAACAGAAATAACAAACTTCCACAGGAAATGAGGGAAATGAGAGAAAAGGACAAATGACTGTAAAATTATTATGTAATTTATTATCTCAATTGAGCTTTAATTAGGGCCATGACATCTGGCCAAGTTTTTGGATCAACAGAGATGAGTTATCTGCCCTGCAGCTGGGATAGGCATTAGTAACAGGAACAAAATCAATGACCATAATAGTTGAAAAAATAGGCTTGGTCATAGTGAATTTATATCATTTCAAACTGTTGCCCATGTGTTATGGCTGTATATTTATATTTCAATATGATAAGCATAAAACATTGATGCTGATTTACAAGTGTATGCTGTCACCATCATTAAGATCTGTATTCAAAAGCTGAATGCAAACGTGGTGTATCTAAATATAAAGACTAAATCTACATGGATTACATGGTAGTCTGCTTTATGATATCCATGGGCAAACTAACGTAAATCACAGTGGTAACTAGATTATTTGTGAGGGGTTGCCTAGCAAAAGATGGAGATTAGGAGATTCAGGGGTTTAGTTGCGGAGTGAGACCCTTGGGCACATGTGCACCTCTCTCTCTCTTTTTCTCTCTCTCTCTCTCTCTCTCTCTCACACACACACACAAATACTATGAAAGCCCCTGTTTTGATACAGAGAATAGATAGGCTAAGTGCTCTGGGGAGAGCACACTATAGAGAGAAAATCCTCTGGGATCCATTTTTGATCTACTTTGGCTGCCCTATTGAAATCCCCCATATTCACAAAACTACAAAGGATGAACTCAACTGCTACAACACCCAATGGCAGTAAACAGCCCAAAGTTAAAACCAGAGGGGATATACTTTAACATTTGAAGATACAGATAAACTAAAAAGTAAGTAACCATGCTAAATAACTGGAATGCATACAGCTACCTGCCAAAATAAAGGAAACACTTGAAAGAATAAGGGAATTAAAATATATTGAAAGCAGGTGCTTCCAAAACAGGTGTGGTTGTATGATAATTAAGCAATTAACAGGGTGTCACCTCTCTAGAGTACCAGACGCTTATAGAATCTATGCCAAGCTGTTCTGTTGGCTAGTGATGGTCCAAAGTACTGTTAAGACACTTTATTTTGGCAGTAACCTAGACCGCACAGTCAATGCCATATTTGTTAAACTGCACTAGTTTTTTATTATGGACAGCCCTGGTTACAATCAAACCCATAACCTTAGTCTTGCCCTCGGTACTACATGTTGAGTTACACAAAGCTAGCCGATCAATGTCTTTCCATGGAACTTAATTAATGAATTGATCTATTAGGCCATGTCCAGTGCCAAGGGATTTGATTGGTTGACCCAGGATGACAGATATGATGAAATGACTTCGTGGTGGAGAGGAGGAGAGCCAAACTGCCACAATGCGCTGATGAGAATGAAGTGACGTGAGTTTATAGAGTATGTGAGAATGCATCAGGGGTGTGCGTGCAGGATGGATCGGTGGGGTGTGTATACTGTGTATGGGTTGTTGTTGTTTTTTTTTACATACGAGCGTCTGTGAAATGCCCTGTTTAAGGAAGATGCAGGCGGGGCCCACGATGTTGTGCAGCATGTTGCAATTCTTGACCAGCGCACCAAGAGGATCGTTGAACTCCTTATTGTTGATTCCCTTATCCTCCTCTCTCTTTGCCGTCGGCCCCTGCTGGCCTGCTTCCCCCGCCTTAACCGTGAGAGAGGTGACAGGCCCCTCCGATGCCTCCTTAGAGGCAGACCCAGGCAGTTAGCGCACCACTCTCATTTCAAGTCATAAACTCTCTTCTTGACACATAAGACAGAAAGAAGTCATCTCAAGGAACCGATGCTGACAGCTATCATTTTCCAGACACACAAACAATATGCTGTATGTGGCTTTATGCCTATGTAAGCTACTTTATCCACTCATATCAATGATTATCCTTATATATAGAAACTTTGTTGATCTCTCTTAACATTCTGTTGATCTATCTGTCCTCTTCTATTCTCATTTGGCTAAAGCTGTGAGAATTAATTCTGCTAAGTGCCCAGTCCACTGCCTGACGTCTTGTTTCAACATTACGTAATACTCTTACTGTAAGACGTTACACATTGTGTCTTCGATGAAAACCTCTACGGATTTTACACCTGAGCGGCTTTTCATGCCACAACCATCAGTGGAAAAAATTCATATTACCAGGTTCAAAACAATGAATGTACGTATGTCCACAAATGTCCTGTTTCTTGTATTTACAAAAAAGTATCTGGGGATTAGTCAGGCAAGACAATTGGCTAAGAAGTTTAAATTGAGTATAGAGTCATGTTAAAAACAAACAAGTGCAAACTATATAGCGAGCATATCAAAATCACACAAGCGCAAGCTTAAAGCTCCTCTAAACTAGTTAAACAAAGTCACAGGCTCAAGTGCTCTTACCTTCTTCATCTTGTCTTTCACTGATGGTTTGGTACAATTGCCCATTACCTAACCGCCCCTTGTTGACTAACAGTCAATCTTACCCTCCCACTCTCCTCCCTCTTTCCCCCTTTTCCTCCCCTCCTCCTTCAGTCTCTCTATCACTCTCTGGTGTCTCAACTGCTCCCTCCCTTTGTTTTCTCCCCCTCGCTTTCTCTGCTCTTCAGGTGTCTCGGAGGTCCCGATCAGGCTGGTGTGATAAAGTTGGAGAAACCCTCCCTGAGCGTCCCATCCTGGTGTGGGAGCTGTCCTCTCTGATATTACAGAGATATAAAAACATCTCTAATCCATCCTTGGGCAATCCCAATGACTCCACCCATCCTCCCTATATGATCCGAGGTCAGACATCACAAAACAAACCAGCCCAAAATGGAGCTAACCTAACCTAACCTATCCCTGCCTAACCCTCTTCTCTGCTTAAAACAGCTGCCATGTCACTCTTGCAGCTCTTCATGCCAGCATCACTATCCCTTTTTCCTCCGCACTCATCAACCCTTCGTTTAATCCCTCTCTCTCTCTTTCTCTCTCTCTCTCTCTCTCCCTCCCTCAAAAGCATCAGCATTTTAATGACTTCATCTACGAGACGTTTCAGAGAGAGAGGGAGAGAGAATTAGTGTGCATAAACGCAAGGGGTTTAATCCCTCGATTTTAGATTAAAGGGAGGGATGGGGTGAAAAGAAAGGGATAGAGTAAGGAGATTGAGAGGAAAAACAGAAAAGAGGGAGAAATTAAGTGCATGCTGAGTTCACGAACGAACACAATTTTAATAAACTTCAATACCAATACACTGAAACTAAATTCAAACTATAATATTAAGCTTCAGACCTAAGTGAAATAAAATTGAGCATTATCAAAAAAAATCTATATTAGTAGTTTCAGTATTACAGGAGAGTGGAGTAAGTAAGGAAGGGCTTGAATACAAATTTTGAATACAACCTAATGCTATAATGCATGCTAGGACAATCTACCCTCTGCTGCGTCTGTTAAATATTAGACACACCGAATAGCATCTCCGCACACACCTGATTGGGCCTGACCAAAAACAAAAAAGTTAAATTAAATAAACAAAAAACTCGACATTTCTGAAAAATACACAATAAATTAAAGATAGCATAGCCTGTCTGAATGTTTTGCTAATGCTAATCAGGAAACAACAGTAGCCCCGGAGATGAGGCTACTACTGCTGATAGGAGGGAGTGCACCGGTGCACACTAAATAGGCAGATATAGTACAGTATCCATAAGTAGTTGGGTCAGAGGAACTGGATAGTACAGTACAGAGCTATACGAAATAGTGTGTTATGTCATTTTAAATATTTGAAGAAAAGAGCCTGGGCCTATTTGCTTTTTCTTGAATGTCGTGGGGTTTTTTTTTACTTTGAAGGTTTAGTCTTTTCTAAGTTCAATATACAGTAAGTGCTACAAACATTTGAAAATGTGTCCAAATATATATATTTCTTGTTTTACTCTTGTACAACCATACTGCTGTACTGAACCATACTGCTCAGTATCATGAGTCAAAAACAAAAAGTATCATCACCAAAAACGGCATATGCAGGATACCATGAAATCCAGAGTATCTGAGTATAATTTGAGGACACACAGGCCTACGTAATGGCTTGAATCAAGGGTGGGAGGTGACGCTCTTACTGTGCTCGTCTCTTTTATGCAAACTTGTCTTAAATAATGACCATATTATGGTCACAAGTTAAGGTTAAAGGTGAAGTGCTAACTGGTGAGCTATGCTTGCAAATGGCATCTGTCACTAAATTGCCGAAGGCAGATTTGCTGTGCTAGCTCACTCCATGCAGAGCACACAGTTTTTCTGTGTGTGTGTGTGTGTGTGTGTGTGTGTGTGCGCGTTTGTGTGTGTAATGCACATAAGTAAATTTTAGCTGTCACAGATGTCAGTTTTAAGCTTCAAATATTTCCTCTCCGCAGTTGTTACATGAGCATATACGCACTCACTTTAACAAAGAGCAAGTGAATGACAAAACTGTGAGTACCAAGTCCGGAGTTTGGTAATTCCTGGTAATTCCTAAAATTACTAGTATTAGGCGTTCAAGCCCGTAAGGCTGAAATCCTATTGTTTTTGTGCTGGTTTGCTATTATTATTTATTTTATTTTTTTCTTCAGAAATGTTGCAAATTCCCGTGAGAGTGCATAGGTATTGTCTTGCAAACACTTCACAAAAGGAAATGATCCAGATCGGCCTAATGGGGGTCGCGATAATCAAAGGTCATAATGTTGACATGTAAATAGGTCATAACTCCTACACTGATACAAAACTTGGCATACATATCCAGACAAATTTGAAAATTGGAGCACCGAAGTCCTCCTAATTAGATTGTTTGCTAATTTGCATAATTTGAAAAACAGTTCTTTCCCTAAGGTTTTGTCAATGTTTGACCTATCAACACCAAAATTGGTACACAGCCTTAAGGAACCTAAACAACCCATAAAGCAACCCAACCCAATGCAATAAACAATATGGCCACAGTTAATCAATAAACTTGACAAAGGTGTGGCCTTACACAAAACTGGCAATAACGTATTGATCATTAGTCCAATCATCACAAACTTGGTGCAGGTGTTGGATAGAGGAATTGAAACGTGTACAAAAGCATGTTATAGTTGAACAGTAGAGGGCACAACAAGTGCCAAAAATGGTGTTCCTCGTAATGTGATTGATAGAATCTCACAAATTTTAGTGCATGCACTCCTTATCCATCCATTAGTCAAAATACAAAGTTTGGTTGTGATTGGCACATGTGGGCAGGGGCGTAGAGGATGTGGGGGATGCGTACATGTCCCACGGACTTACGATATCTGTCCCCTCTGTCCCCCGCACTTTATTCCACAATCCAAAGCTTAATTCTTGAAATCAAGCAATGTAAATTGAGTTATTCTCTTTTTGATAGCTAATTATAATAATGATATTATTATCCTAGCTCAACAAATATTCCTTGAAAATTACTTTGGTACATGAGCTGTTCAGATTTTTTGTAAAAATATGTATTAGATATGGTATGATAGAGCACAGACTTAAAGGGCTCCATTGAGACGGTGAATAATTAATATATGCACACATAATGAAAGTGAGAAGCCAGAAGCCGAAAAATAAAATCAGTGAATGAGGTGCAACATCTCAAAAGGATGCTACGTTGTGATGAATAGGCCTGTAGTATCGTGGATTATTTGAAACCTGATGATTTATGATTTTTATGTAAAAATCTAATGGGGGAGGATCATTCCATAAAGCTGTCTTGAGTAAGTCTTACTCCTGAACATTCCATCCCCCTCACTTCTGAAATGATGGCTACGACCCTGCATGTAGGGTGGCCTATCACATAATGGCTTATAACTCAGGTTGTGTTCATACAATCGGCACGATATTTGGATAACATGCCTGGAACTCTGTTTGGAACATTCACACCATTTGCATAAATGAGCATTATGCAAATCCATCAAACAGTGACCGAATGGCATGACTTTGAATGTGCCACAATTCACTATACTGTTAAAACAGAGATGCTAAGTATGGGAAATGTATTTGGCTTGGAACAGTTTTTGTAATAAGTTGTTGATTGTTTGTGCAATCGTAACAAATCTCGCTACACTTAACTGAACCTGTTAAACATCCATGTGAAGCTCTGGAAAACTTGCAGCATCAGGTTTAAACAGTCTATGTGGGCTTGAACCCCACCATCGCCACTTGTGGTTATATTTGTAGTTGTTATTATTGTTTTTGTTATTCTTGCTGTTGTCCTAAGTCCTAAAATAGCTTAATATTTCTTCATAAGGAGTCCTACCAGAGCTGCTCATAACCTCACTCTGTCTCTGTTTATCTCACTTTGAGAGGCATCTGGAGGTCAATTGTCTGTTGTTATACCCACCAGACACCACTAGAGGCCCCCTTGGGACCAGTCTGTAGTGTGACAGCTGCACTGATAGCCCAGGACAGTCCACATGAATGAATAAGGTAATGAATAAGGTAAAGACAAAAACAGACTTTTTTGACAACATGGACTGATGTAGTAATAAGTCTATGATCAGCCACCACGGACTTATTAGCTTCACAGACACTTTCTTTCAAGAATATACTGTGCATTTACTACTGTCTCTCTTTGATATTAAAAAACGCAGAGTCAGTGCTGGTTTTAAGAAGCTTTTATCGTAAGCACTTTTTTGTCATTTGTGTTTGTCTTCTGTGCTGTTTTATATTTTTATGATTATTATTTTAGATATTAGATTTTATTCTGTTTTAACTGTTTTTCTATTTAATCTATTTCTTCCTTTTATATATTTTATTATTATACAGCACCTTGTAATATTTGTTTTGAAAGGGCTATAAGAACAGTTTACTTAATTACTTACTAAATGTAAAATTCCATCACAAATGTGCATTTATATTATTTTGAGATCAAACATTTGTGAATCAGCCTCTCTCCCAAAGCAAGAAAGGCTCTGTTGAAAGAAATTCAAAGCTGATATAATGTTGTTATTTCCTGAGCTTTTAAGTCCTATTGAGCTTTGCCTTATACTGGGCTAGTCCTAACAGCTCTGAAACAGAATATATACCTAAACAGTGGTAAATCATGTCAGATAGTATCAGTGTCAAATCCATTTCTTATTTACTGTCTGGCTCTCTCATGTCTTGTCACTTTGGAAGATACATGCCCAGGTATATAAATACTGACTAAATTGCTCAATACCAAAGAAAAACTTAACATACACATTAATTATATAAATTGTATTTAGAACATATATAAATGGTTTTTATATATTACGTTTTTACCTCAATCATTGAACAACAATAACAAAAAAAGACAAGCGCATGTTCATCTAATAACTGTGATTATGAAACATATCTGTAGAACCACACTCAGTATATTCTGCAGTTTTTATTTCACTCATGTACGTTACTACTAGATGCTTGACATGGGATCCTAAACCCCATACACTCAAATCTAACTTAACTTCTGAATTGGTGTAGTCCAAGCAGACTGAATATACCACCCCAGTCAGTCAATCAAATTAATTAAGACTTAAAGTAGGTTAAGTTCTGGCATAAAGAGTCCCTTTAAGATTATCACCTAGTCTCCACCGTCTCCTTTTACACGCACACAACCTGCAACAGAGACACTCTTGTGATAATCAATGCAGCTGTCTCCACCAGCTCTGTTTACATGCATGTCTCAGCTGCGTGGTTCATGCAGCTCCGTGACGTGCTGCTTCTGTTTAGGCTTCAAGTCTGTTTTCTCGCCTTTCACGCACATCTCAAGAGCTTTTCAGGGCAATGAATGGTCATTTAAACCACATTTCAAGTATTTTTCCGCTTATTGGCTATAGTCTAGTCACTTCCCACTACCCTCACTGTTTATTTAATGGTCTCATTAAAACTTCCAAGATTTTTGACAAAATAATATACAATATAGATAAATAAGTGTTTTGCCAAAATAGCATGTAGGATTTTTTAATTTAAATGATTTTCTTTTCATTTTTCTTTTCCTCTATTATTCAGTTGATTGTACTGTGTAACAATCGTCACTTCTCCTCTGTACTGACTCTTCATGAGATGTAAAAACTGGTGCGTAAATGTGTATTTATGTCTGTGTGTGTGTATGCATTGTATGTATAGCGATGCATGTTTGCCTGAGCGTGTAATTGAGTTGTTTTTATTGCTTTTCAAGTGTCCATACTTCCAGGTATCAGTAGGTTGTACACACACACACACACACACAGTACGTACACGCGTGTGTGTTAGACAGCGGGATCTCGGGTAACGCGACTCTAACTATTGACTCAGACACACAGTTCTGTTGTGTCTCCATGATGAAATGACAGCATGTTTGAGAGCAGATAAACCTGTAGACGTATCGTGTTCTGATCTGGTGTCAGATGTATAGCCAGCGGGGTCCAGTGACTGGACCTGTCTATCAAAGAAACACTAGGAGAGAACTAGGAGAGAGGAGATGGAAGAAGAGAGGAAGGAAGGGAAGGACGCAGGTCGGAAGGGAGGGAAAAAGCAAGGAGAACAGTTGTGCGCGCAGCATTTGTGTATTTGTATGCACTAAAGAAGAACATGAATTTTTGTATGATTTTGTAAACTATCACTTTAAGAAGATGACGAGTTTGTGTGAGTTATTCTATAAGCTCCATCTGTTTGCCGTGTCTTCGCTGTGTGGGGGGCTCAGGGTCGCTGGAAATGCCACATGCTCACCGTTTATGATACGCCTCTTACACAGTCATATTCTATACCGGATCTCCATACTATCTGAATGACTTGACATAGGCAGCAAAATGCTCCTGTTCTGTTCTGTTCTGTTCTGTTCTGTTCTGTTCTGTTCTGTTCTGTTCTGTTCTGTTACGTTCTGTTCTGTTCTGTTCTGTTCTGTTCTGTTACGTTCTGTTCTGTTCTGTTCTGTTCTGTTACGTTCTGTTCTGTTCTGTTCTGTTCTGTTCTGTTCTGTTCTGTTACGTTCTGGTATGTTCTGTGCTGTTCTGTTCTGTTACGTTCTGGTATGTTCTGTGCTGTTCTGTTATGTTACATTCTGTTCTGTTATGTTCCGTTCCGTTACATTCTGTTCTGTCTCTCACATTTTGGATCATCATCTATCTCATCACTGACTGACTGATATCATCACTGACTTTTTTGACATTGACATTTTTCTTATTAGATTCTTTTTATCTGTACTTTCTGACTCGACCAGGTAGATGTGGCGCTCCCTCTGGTGTGTATAAGAACAAGAAGGAGCGAGTCCCATGCCATGCCCAGGTCAGGCAAAGAGAGGGAGGGGGCAGAAGAGGTGAGAGAGTGATTTAAGTGGGGTTTTTTTCCACATACATACATAAAAGCACATGCTCACAAACAACCACACACACACACACACACACACACTGCTCTCACTCCTACCACATATCTGACCCTGGGGGTGACAGATGTTGTAATGGTGCGGTCTAGCGTGCGTCGTGTGTCGTGGCTTAACATGTGGGTGATGGGATGTGATGCGATACCGAGCTGATACAATAGCTGGGGACATGAGGAGTTGGGGTTAGGGTGTTCATTAGTTCTCTGGCGGACCACGGTGGTATCCGTTACGGATTAAACTTTCGTAATGGCGCCAATGCTAAAAGAGCTTAAAGCGTCTCTCACACACGCTATTTATTTACATCCTTAGCTTAGCCACCAGCGTAGCTGTTCACGGCGTTATCTGGGATCAAATAAGAGAGCGAAAAGGTTAATGTGTTAAAAAAATAGAGCCATGTAGGTCGCTAGCTATGCCCTTCTGCCTTGCTAGAGCTGAGGGGGACAGGTAGAGACCGCTATTTAACAGACTGGGAGCAGACAGGCTTTATATTTGTAATGAGGGCTTAGATTTTCAATCAAGCCTTGGGGAGGCATTCAATCAGCCAGAGAACCGGACGCACGAGCACACGGGTGGACACGTGCAGGCGCACACACACAAACACACATACAGAGGCGAAACCGACAAACACACAGAGATTCATCCCCTTAGTGCATATTTACATACATGAGAACACACACTTACACACACGCACCCCCACACACACACACACACACACACAACCAAACACACACAGCCACGCGCAACCTGAAGCAGTCAGCCGTGGGTCACCCCCCGGCTCTTACCTGTCCGAACACAGAGTCCACTATGGGCAGCAGGTACGCGGGCTCATTCTCCACCTCGCTCTCCCTCTCTTTCTGCTGCGTTCCCTCCATCATCTCCGTCAGCTTGTCTTCCAGCTCCTGTCCGTCCTCCGCAGTCGCCCGGTGGGGAATCTGGGGAGGCTTCGGGCCGCGAGGGTGCCTGGGGCCACCGGCTTGGGCCTCCGCCATTCCTGCCTCGCTGTTTCTCCTCTTCTGCTTCTCTAGGTTCTTCTTGATAGACGCCTGCACCTGTGGGCGGGAGGAGGGAGCTGCTAGACGCTGCTACAGCGACACACGCGTAACACTATATGAGTGTAAGTATTGAGTTGAGACAGAACGTGATTCTCCCGCGTTCAATCATTCATGTTCATGTAAATCAAGAGCTGTTTTTTGTACAAACATGCAACACACAGGAATGAGTTAGAAGCTCAAACATCTTGATATAAAAATGTATATAGACTTGCTGAGGTTTTTAGAACGTGTTAAAGATCAAGCTGGAGATATGACATGAAATAACCTAATGGAAATATTAAAAACATAGCGTTCCTATATATATTTATCAATAACACTTTATTATTGGGCCAAACCACCAATGACTGACTATCCCATCTTTGAATTGACTTTCTCACAGAGAGGAGCACCGTCATACTTTAGCCTAAAAAAATGGTCTGCTACTGCCTAAAAATCCAGAAGGAATACATTTAAAAAGTAACTAAAATTCAGAGCTAAGTAGCTCATTGCATTGTGTTCCTAAAACGTAAATTCTCAATTTAAGTTCTAAAACTTAAATTCTGAAATAACTCAAATAAACAAATGCTGATGACTTGCTGTTAAGTTGAGAATCAACTTCAAACTAGACACACATGCAAAAGTATGAGAGAAGACATGCGAAGCCACGGCTACAGATGAACACGGACAGACAGATACACGCTACACACACACACACACACACACACACACACACACACACACACACACACACACACACACACACACACACACCTGCAGACATTGCGCTTATAATCAAAGCCCATTTGAAAACAGTATAATCATCAGGATGGTTTATACACTTTAAAGACCATGAAC
>OMKK01056579.1:11040-23058 GCA_900302305.1 Polymixia japonica | reverse complement strand
ATATATATTTTGGTCTATACCTACTACGTAGTTGATGCTCGCCATGTCTTAAGAATTTCACTGCTCAGAATGACCCTGTGTTATAATGTGCACATGACAATAAACACTTTGAAGTTTAGGAAAGTGTACAAACTGCAAGGCCTGGTTTTTATCTTTGTTAGGTTAAATGGTGATCTTACATAGTGATCCAATCAAATAGTTGTAAATATCAAAGTATTTAATTTCTGGCCATTCAGTGGGATAATTTCTCCAAGACAAGCAAGGTAAGGAGAAGGTGCACTGAGATAGACAGACAATATTGAGTTTGTCAATATACCTTTTCCTCTCTGGTAGACATAGGGTGCTAAAATAATCATTTGACATGCTGAAATCTAATGTTTTTAGCTAGCTACAGGCATTTTGTTAGCATTTCAGGCCTTGGTTGCATATTCTGGCGCCGATTGTTTTCCCCTCCGGTGGGCGTGGTTTTCAGACTATGGCGTTTTGTCTCTATGTCAGTAATACATTTTCATGAGATTGTTACATAAAATTAGCTGCTATTCATATTTTTGCTGCATGGTTACCCTGCTAAATAATTAACACGACTAGTCATGAACATTTTAATTTCAGACTGAATGTATGCGGGAGATGATTTCCTGACACGCGCTCCACCATTTTTGGTTCCATAGGCTGAATGGCGCGTGAGCCATCTTCATATTTAAACTCTTAACGTCTTTGAAAATATCATCGTTGTCTGTGTCGTTATAACTTAAAGCAGAATATTTACCGAAACCAAATATGGGCATATCGCTTTCAGCTTGAGTGCAATACGGAGCAAAGTTAAAGTGCAGGGAAAAAAATATCGTTTTCAAGCTGTTCTAGCGAAGATATATTAGTTACTCTCCTGTTATTTAGTCTGGGTTCAATATTAAGTTGTTTCCACACACTCATTTTAAACAGTTGACACTTGTTTGATCTGCTATCTGAAAGGTTAGTGTGCAACCAAAAACTCTATAATCTAATCTACCTTTGTGGTTATATTTAATGAAAACAAAATGCCTCAATACTAACGTTAACTTTAATGTAACGTTAGAGTTGTTAGGTTAACCCTATGGTTCTTTAGTGATTATACTATCTTGCTAATTTAAACTATCATATTTGTCTTTCGGTAATATTTACCTAGAAATTTCTGTTTCTCCTAAACTGGATGTATTCCACTGGTTTTCAACGGCGCACCTTTTCTTCCTTTAGTTTTTCTATCAAACTGTTTTAACTGGCGATGACTTGAAAACTAAAGGAAATAATACAATATGTTTTACAGGGATTATCTAACTTTTTTCTGTCATTACAGTGTCTCATCTTTTTGGTCTTTTATAACTACACAGTTGAATTCGGGTCAGGAGACAAACTATCAGCCAGGAAAGTAGGGAATCATGGATAATCTCCCCGAGCCTTGGGTGGATGACCCCATCCTGAATGCCACCATCACTACCATCAACTTCAATAAGGGTCCAAAGGCATCCTCCATCTTTGATGAGAATCAGACTTGGGTCCAGTGCGAGTCCCCTAGCTGTCTGAAGTGGAGGCTTGTATCTAAGGTGATCATAAATGACTGATTGTTTATTCTCTGATTATGCAGTGAATCAGGTGCATCGAGATCCCTTTTCCTCCTATTGTGAAATTAAAATGAGAACTTTGTAAATGAGAGGGATAACATTTTTTACTAACTAGACAAGAGGCATTAAGGTTGTGGCTCTCCTCTTGGATTGATGTCATCGGGTCCTCCATCCTGTTCATGGTGATGACTTTTGGATGATTTGCACCGTGGGACAGATAATGACGAAAAACAGGAGGCTGCCATCTTTCCACACCTGGTTAAAAGAAAATCCTGTTATACCCACCAATTTGTATTAGCGGCATTTGGTCCTAGTCGACTTACAAGAGTTGTTTTTCAAACTCTGGGTCAGGGTCCTTTGGTGCACCAGAAAAAGATTAAAATGGATCCCCCATCTGCGCTGCATAGCATCATAAGTTATAGCCTTTTATGTTTAAAATGGCTTCACTGCAAGTCCTTTCGATGTAAGGTAGGCTGCTTGAAAAAAATATAGACTATTGATCCTTAGTGGAAACATTAGATTAACAAACACAAAACGCTCTAAAGTCATATATAGGTCAATATATAAGAAAATTATTTTGAATCTGTACAGCCCCAAGCAATAAGTCAGAAATACACTGCACTAGAACAATGACGTGATCAGTGAACAGATGTGAGTCCTCAGCCATCCACTGATACTGTATGTTCCTATACTGTTTTTTGTTAAATAAAGATAACTGTCAATAAGAAAAATGCCAAAGGTTTATACGTAACACATGTAAGATGAGATCATTGTTTGTTATCCATTGTCTGTCTATACAGAAGTGGACCTTGTAACATCTTTACAGTTAAAGCTGTTAAGGTTCTGATTGAATTACAACGACAAACATTTCCAATAGGGCTGGGCAATGTGTTGAGTTTTCTGATATCTCAATATAGTATTTCAAAATGCACCGTCGAGATATCGAGATTTATAAATTTAGCCTATGTGTTTTTATATCATTTCACAACACCATTGCTCTTAAAAATCCACACTAAACTTTCTCTCCTTTTGTTCCAGTTCCTTGCATGTCAAGACTCCACCCATTTGTAGTTTGTGTGTGGTGTGTTGTTCCAAAAATGTATGGAGGACATTATGTGTATATGTAGTATAGAAAAAATATTGTCTTGTATTGAATTGACCATTGGCTCCAAAAATTTGATATCATTTTTCAGCCATATTGCCCAGCCCTAATTTCCAATATAAAAAAAAGTCATATTTTCCCTCTCATCATTGCATTTCATTGTTCTTCTAAACCAGTTAATCTTGTGGAATGTGATTATTATTATTATTATTGTTGTTTTGCTGGATATCTTTATTGGTTGATTTCTAAAGAACATTCCCATTTTCCTGACTTTGCAGCCATTTTACCAAATTTGTTCGAGGTCTCAAACACATCTCTTATACTTTATCTCTCATCATTCAAACCCATTATAAGGTGGACAGTGGTGGTGTGGAGCTTACTATGGAGCAGGCCTGGTTCTGCACTATGAACCCAGATCCAGCCTATAGCTCATGCAGTGTGCCTCAAGACCACATCCCTGCGGCCTCCGTGTTCAAGAAACATGGCTTCAAGCTTGTCTTCTCCTTGCTGCCGGTTGGAAGCCTTGTCTTGGCAAAAGCAAGAAGGTGGCCCTGGTATGCATGGCTTATATGTTTATGTGCCCGATGATTTTCTACAATGTCAAATAGGGCCGCACAAACAATAGTGTATAATAGAATTATTATTGCAATTCTATTATTGCAATATAGCAAATTCGTAAGACTAATGATCATTATTAATTATTAATAATAGTGATCACAGTATATAGCAACATCATTGGGATTATCATTTAGCCTTATTATTCCACCGTAACGCAAATATTGAACTACATTTTTTTTTAGTTTTCTTTCTAGATTTCTTTCAAGCTTGATGTATCTGTGCTTTGAGGTTAGTGGCAGAAGTATCTTATTAGTTAAGTGAAATGAAGTGAAAGAGAATCATTTCCTCCTCCCTCGCTGCTGTCAAAGTGCTTTTGAGTGAAGCACTTAACTACTGACTGGGGTTGTACAGGGCTGCAGTTGTAAGTGTATGTATGTAACCC
The DNA here is from genome assembly GCA_900302305.1 of Polymixia japonica. Lineage (NCBI taxonomy): Eukaryota > Metazoa > Chordata > Actinopteri > Polymixiiformes > Polymixiidae > Polymixia > Polymixia japonica. The sequence continues at coordinate 19,361 of OMKK01056579.1, read as the reverse complement.
GCCCTGAACCTGCAGCTATTCTCCCAGGCCCTTAAATAAGAATGTGCCACTCTGATTAAAAAGGGTGCTTGCATACAGGTGGCCAGCCATCCTGAGCCCAGACCCAGACTCAGGGGAATACGCCAGTCTGGACAGTGATGGACATGTGGAGAGCTACCACGTTGAGTACCTGGGCAAGCATCACAGCAGATACTGGGCCTCAGCTCAATATGTGGAGAGCTACCGACCTATTACTGTTAAGGTGCTGTTAAAATGGCTGCTTCTAACTGTATCACTATACATTGCGGTTACTAGGGCCCTTGTTTTTTTAGGTTTTGCCTTTTACATAACTTATTTTCTTAAGGATCAATAAGTAGAATCTTAATAAACATAGCTAAGTTTAGATTGTTCATTTAGGATCTCTCAAATATTTAGTTGATTTAGTCTTCGCTGATTTCTTTTTTTCCCAGGACTTTTGGACACAACATACTGATAGGTATTGATCATTTTCTCTTCCCTTGCATGTCTGTCATTATTTCCCGATGTGCTGTCCTCATCACTGTAAAGGAGTTGAGAGCGGTAAAAGCGGCCACAAGGAAGTCCTATGATTTTGCTATCCAGGAGGCTACCAAGATCAGTGACATGCCATGTGAGGAGAGACTCCAGCTCTGTCACTTCCAGACACACGACTGTAAGTCTGTCAGTAGACTACATTCTGCATAAGTGAACACAACAAAGGGTAACGCTTTAGCCATCATCCTGCAGTTGTGGCAAACAGTACTCCACTTTTACATGTCAGTCAATGTCAGTCATTCAGAGAGAGAAAACCTACGATTCAATTTAGATTAGAAGCACTTTAGTTACACTTTTTTGACATCTATAAAATATGAGTACGTCTATAGTTATGTGTACTTCTGTATGTAAATGTATGTACTGCAAGTGAATATGTCTTGATCTTATTCCTGATTTAAGACAAAACTTGCATTCAACATAATGTTGATTGTCACTTTTTGCCTGCTCGCTCCACTGCCACTCACTGTCTCAAGAGGAACTGTTTGACAAACAGGCATTGAAAAACAGTACTTCCAAGTAGATCAAGAGTGCTGGGACCTCGCCAAAGGTTTCCAACCATTTTTCCAATGTTTTACCACCATGATGCCTGTACTCATGATTGTGTATCAATACAGTATTGTTTGATGCCCAGAAGATGATGAATGCCATCGAGAGAATGATGAACCAGTATGTGGGCTCCTCCAGCCAGGAACGACACAGCAGGGTACGTATCTTCTGCTAGCTCTTAGGCTATAGGTCTACTTGATGGGTATGTCTGTTTACCTGCTTTCATTCTGTGTTTTAGAGCACATTATGAAATAAACTATATGTCACATTCACTAGTAGTAATAGTGTGGAGGTCAGACAATCTATCTATCTATCTATCTATCTATCTATCTATCTATCTATCTATCTATCTATCTATCTATCTATCTATCTGTCTGTCTGTCTGTCTGTCTGTCTGTCTGTCTGTCTGTCTGTCTGTCTGTCTGCCTGCCTTCCTTCAGTTCTTATGTTAACTGGATGCATTCACTGAACATTGCTTTCATTCCCAGAGTCAGTGAAACACTGACTGAGGTACCAACACACATTATACCTGCACGCAATTCTGTGTTGATTAGGGTTTTGACATTTCTGTACATGCGCAGACGTACAGTGTGCAAGCGTAGTCAGGCTTGCACGTCTTGTCATGGCAGGAGGAGAGGCAGCAGGTGTGTCAGGGCAGTGTCGAGGAGGGCGGGGATGTGTTGATCATCGAGGGCCTCAGGTTTGAGAGTGCCACCAGCAGGGAGGGCCTGAGGGGGCTCAGGTCACAGCCCAGTGCAGCAGGAGGCCCAGAGCAGTGTGTGACTCCATCCCACAAGGTCAATAGTGTCAAATGACGATGAGATGACGACGACGACAGGGAGAGGAGCGACAAATGACCAGATTCCCAGTGAGAGAAACAAGGCTAGAAAACCAAATGAGTTTATATATGAGAGAAAGAGAACAAGCGGGATAGTAACGGTCTCTAATGGTCTAGAGACCGTCTTAGAAAAATGTGAAATCTTAGTTATAGATGAATGTTTGTTTGTGACATTCACTTTATTTAAAACAGTGGGTTTTTTTTCCATCTAACAGTTTGTGATGTTTTGTTAAGACTGAGTTTGAAGTTACCATTGCAAAATATTGAAATATTGTAGGTTGTGTGTCATACCTCTGACTGAAGTTTATTAAAAAGGAAGCACGCCTTGAATTCTATGTTCATATAAGGCTCATGGTGATGTTTGTGTTGTGTGTCATGCATGTAGCCTCTATGTGTGCATGACGGAAGAAGTCCTGTTTAAACATAAAGCGTTCCAACCGATCCATTATGACATTCCACAGTATTCACTACAGTTATGTTTGTTCTGTTTCCTTCAGTATGTTGGCCCTTTAACTATGAGTCATAAACATTTCTGTTTGATTACAAAGAGATGTTAGACCATTTACTGCTCGGCGTTTGTACCTTGAGATACTCCCTCTGCTCCCTGGAATCACCTCCATGATTCTGATTGCAAAAAGCATTCATAGATCACCGTGCTTTTATACTGCAGTCAGCTCAAAAAAATAGAATAGTTAATACATGCACAGCACTGCACTTTGTAGCATTAAATCAAAATACCGATTTGTTAAGAAACATTAAGAATGTTGATGTTATTGTACCCCAAGTATTGCAATAATAACAGTATAAGGAGCTTGTGGGCAAATCTCCCTCCTAGTTCTAAAGGGAAATAAAAAATAATTGGTAACAGCACATTTTGGCTTTCTGATTTATTACACAGGGCTTTTACCATTAATTCTTTTCCCTGTTTTGACCCAAACATTACCTCAGTATTCCCACTGACCTCAAACATCTCAATGCTAGTGTAGTTGTGGGCAGAAATTGTGGCAAATGGTATTATATGACCTTTTGCCTGAGTGTCCCTGGATGCCTAATGCAACAATTGCACACTTATTTATGCCATCAGCATCACCAAGAGGGACTTGCTCAATTCAATTTACCATATGTATAAAAGTGGGTAAATAGCACCATCACTTTACTCTCAACCCTAGTTTAGCTGGAAAATCCTCTCTATGGACAACAAATTGCAAAATAAATCCCAGATATGGTGAAACTGAGAGATATAAAAAAAAATATTGGAAAGCCCTGTGGAAAGTGGACTCTAGGTTATTGTTTGGTTGTAAAGTGAACAAACGTGACCTGCCAGTAGATTAACAAGTGTCAGAGCATCAATGTAGCCAATTAACAAACTGCCAATTAGAATGTCTGCTGAAGGATCGAAGCCAGAAGTTTACCAAGCATCAACATACTAAATGAACTGACATAATATATGCAAATAAGGTCATTATTATGCATGTGCTAGTTCAGTGCCCAAATGAAGTGCTTGTTTGGAGCACTTGGGATGTGTTGGCAAGTGTGAGCTCTATGACAACATATTACAGAAATAATGGTCACTTGAAAAATCTAATTAGTTTTACACAAGATCCATTAGGCTATAGGCTGTAGTATTTGCCATGATGCAAAGACTGTTTGAATTGTGTCATTTATTAACCATTCAAGACTAGCAAAACAAGAACCCCCTCCCCATATATATATTTATAGGAATAGGAAAAAAATAAAAAATAAAATGCTGTGCCTATGCGCTAACAACACACCCATATGAATCATCACACACACACACACACACGCATCCTGTAATCAGGCCAGTTCCTGGAGTGGTGCAAAACTGTTTAGCAGATGTTGAATTAGTGATGACAGAAGTTGCAGATTGACTGTGTTGATTGTCATGTTTTTATCCTAAAGTGCTACATGAATTATTTATGTGATACAGCCCATGTAATTGGATGTTGATAGGAAAAGACTGGACCAGGACAACTCGAGTACTCTCTGTTCTCTGGAAACGATTCATCAGCCGCCTGTTCTTTTATCACTTTTGACAATTTGAGGACTTTGAACCTTTCCAAACTAAAATAACTGAAGCAGCCACTTCTTCACACCAGCTTGCTTTACAAGGCTCCTAAACCACATTCCTGGATTGCCTCTGCTATATTGCAGTGTTTATTTATAGTTGTGGTTGTGGTTTGGTTTAGGGGGTCATCTCATATCTGGTTTTGATGTGAACATATACTTCTGATGAGTCTCAATTGATGCAAACCAGCTTTGTCCACAGACTTGGAAGCAAACCAGCTTCAGTGTGCATGCTATGACTGTATTCTGCCAGAAGGGGGCAATGTTTCTTTGCCATTCCATAGTCCTTGTAAGTGCCAGCGAATTTGACACTGATGCGGTAATAATGGATGGCAATGAGACAGACATTCAAAGGCATACGGAACCCAGACTGTGGCTCAATCAGGATAAGTAGTGGTGTGGTTAAGGGTAAGATTCTTACCTAGTTACCTTTCACTATGTCTTGGCTGGAGTTAGAGCACTGCAATATTGTTATTATACACAGACATGCAGAACAAATTCACCTCTATCTCTGGACATAATGGACTATATCCACCTATCAGCCGTATTACCACTGAGGCATATCTGGACACTGGTGTTACGGTATGCCCACCTCAGCGGTAAAAAAAACCCCCATCAACTACCACTGTACTACTGCAGTTAAGGTTAAGATCAATGACACAAGTGAAGGGATCATATATCACTCTGCTGTCTAAGGGTTGTTTCACACTACTGAACCAAACCACAGCAAAACAAACAAATCAAAACTTCACTCAACCCCAGCCTTCGTCTCACTCTGTCTAGGAAGGCCGGTGAACTTGACAGCGCTAGCTGTAGAAAAAGGGGTGGAGACTTATGGCCTTTCTGTAGGGAATCAAGCTATGCCAGGAGGGATGACATAGGAAAATCGGACTTTGGATGGAGTTCACAACATTCTTCATCGTGTCTTTGTATGTAACATTGAACTTTTTGTGAACGTACAACGTGCTTGTTTCTATGCGGTGAGAGTGAGGGATGGCCTGAGGAACTCAATCCTAGCAGGCATTTTGGATTTAGACTACCAGGCATCCACTGTGAGTGCGCTACAGATTTTAATGGATGGCTCAATGGCTATACCAGAGTAAATAAACCCATAGTACAGCAAAACTGTACTGTACAACACCGGCCCGGTGATATGTTCACCACAGAAGAAGGGATTATTATGGCAAATGACAGGAGGTGTTTCTATACTGTACTTCAAAACTGCAGTCACTGTCACTGTGCCGTGCTATCAGGAATTGCCTACTTTAGACAGCGTGGAGATCAGCTGTGTCCAAGGCCCTTGAATGTGTGTTGGTACAACACAGGGCATCTAAGGCCCCTCCAGGCTGAATGAGCATGGCTACAGCAGGGCATACCAGGCCCTTCCTTTGTTTTCACTGAGCCAATTAGTGAGAAAGAGATAGCATCTGCTCCAAAAGGAGGACAATGGCTTGTTCAGTGTATCTGAGGGTGGGTTTGTGGGTGCCTGTGTACATGTTTTCTCTGTGAGTGCTGTAGGCAAGTTGTGCAAATGTGCGTGTCAGTAGCTATATGAATGTGTGTGTGTGTGTGTGTCTGTGTAATAAGAGAGGAGTAGAGGACACAATGGAGACTGGGAACCAGGAAACGACTGACTACTCAGGATGACAGACAGCATATGGCTTCATCTGCTCTGATTCAGCTGAGCAACACACAGACACACACACACATGCACACACACACACACACAGGCAGCAAATCAGCGGAGAGGCAAATATAAATTAGAAGAAGACTTCCTGCATTTATGCGCTGAAGCACAGACAATGGTCGTAATTAAAAAAGTCACTACTGTTGAGTGACAGTGTGGTTTATACACAATTAGTTTGTGTCCTCACTCCAAGTTCTGTGGAACTTTTCGACAGGAAGGGTGGGGATAGTTTCACAGTTGGCCGTAACACTCCATCTCTCCATAGGACCTGGAGGTCATATCCCTCTACCTGCTGTTGTCTAGAGCCGTACAGAGTTTGATGACTCTTCTTTTCAAGCAAAGGTGTAAAGAGTGGTGTTTGTGTTTGTGTGTGTGTCTGCGGGTGTGAGTTTGCGTGTGTATTTGTGTGTATGCGCGTGCATGCTTGCGTTTGCTCGTCCATGCTTGTGTGTGAATGTATGCATTGCAAGTGTATGTTTGCTTCCTTTTAAGCGCACATGTGGGTATGTGTGCGTGTGTGTGTGTGTGTGTAGCAGAGCTAGCTTACACCCCTGGCTTGGCCAGCCGGTTCCACCATATGGCCACATTTATCATGTATCTCGCTATTCATTAAACCTGCCCTTGCTGGCTGTAAAAGCTCTGCTGGAGTGCTGCATCTCACCTCAGAAACACTATGGGCTGCATTTCTGCTGTGAATACAGTGTTTATTTATATTTTCTTTGTTGATTATTAAATTAACAGATACATATCAGCAGTCTACTGTTAAAGCTAGGGTAGGCAATTTATTGTAGAAGCATTTTTTGTTATATTTGTAGAAATTATCTTTACATCCTTGACAGCAATCAATAAATCAAATACTCTGACAATAAAAAAACAAAACAAAACATTATCTGTGGCTTTCGCAGGCCTGTAATAAGCCCGTCTAATCATTTCATTTGGCCTGCATCAAATGACTGGATGGCCTACCTGCCTACCTGCGCAGTAAATCCTCATATGATAACTTATACGCAAACATCTCGGTGGTGGTAGCGGTGGAATAGTCCTGTCCTCACTTGCTGCAGGAGCTAGGCTTGCTTACTGTAGAAGGACTGTGCACCACTGACTGCATTCCTGTCCATAATTTTGGGGACGTAAATATGTTCTATTCATTTGAGTACTAGCAGAAAATTACTCCTTATTTAGCATATGGCTCTCCATTGCGGTGTTCGTGATAATTTGCAATGCTTGAGCATCTATCTGCTTACACCCATTGCAGGGAAGTCATGGTAGGACAAGGTAAACCAGTGTCTCTGCTGTTTCTTTCCGGTTTCAAATATTAGAGGGAATTTCCACATGGGCACGTAATCTTAGACGCAAGGGATGTTTTTAATTGGTCTAAAACACAACTGCATGGAAACAGCTTACTCACAATATAGTCCTTTCAGTGTAATGCCAGTAACCTTACCTAGCCTATCCTCAGTCAGTCTGTTAGCCTTCATCAAGGGTAGGCATTGAACATGCCGCTGTCCCCTGTCACTAAGGGAGTGATATCCCATGTGCCTCTAGAGGTTATTTCACTCAGAAGGGCTGGTGTTGGATTGTGGGAAAGGATGTTGTTAGAATGTGTCCCAGTAAGGCATCAAGGCAGCGGAGACAGCGGTGTGACTTGACTGCCTTCATAAGATCACACTCAGGGAGGAGTATGACTTTGTTTCGCCCTTCTTGTTGTTTTTATCTTCGGAAGGAGTCTCTGAGTTTTTATCTCCCTCCCCTTCGTTCTCTTTCTCTCTCTTGTTTTTCTCTCCTTGTGTCTGCTTGTCTCTCTCTCTCTCTGTTCCCAGCGTGACAATCTGACAGTGTGACAGTGGTGGAGGGACGCTGTCTTCCTGTGTGTGGGGGGATGTCAGCAGGAGTGAGATGTCTGTCTAGGCAACACTGATTGGTGTCTGTGTGTGTGTGTGTGTGTAAGTTTGCTTGAATGTGCGAATATGTGGGTGCATATGTATTGTGTGTGTGTGTGTGTGTGTGTGTGTATGTGTGCCTTTGTGATTTCCTCTGTGTGTGAGAGCTTGCATGTAGCTGCTTGGCACTGTCAATCTGCATTTGGCTCACTGTATATCACAGCTTTCAAACAGAGTCCGCAAGGGAGGGGTTTTCTCATTCCCTTGGTTTTCCCCTCTTTCCCATCCTCCTCAGCCTATAGAGCTCCACGTCTCTTACCCGGTACTGAGCTGACTCTGTTACAAACTAATGATTTAGTTGATTGAAAGGTTACTTTTTTCCTGATTGGTTCCTGTCTGTCCACACACACAGTCATTTTCAAGTGACTAGATTGCATTTGTTTGTTTGTTTAGTCGGTGTAATCATTTGCTGGGCTGTCTTCACAGGTTACCATAGTAACGACATGCTTGTTGGTAGTGGTAGATGCTAGCTATGGCAATGGAGGTTTCAGAGTTACTTTTAAAGAGTTATATGCATATGGGTGCTTGAAAGGAGCAGTGAGTATCCACATTGCTCCAGGGACTTCTCCTGGCTCTCCTCCATGCTTGTTTACCACTCTTTGGCACAAAGTGCGACACAAAATGATTCCCTGTTGCAGACATCCCAAGTTTCCAGTATGGATTTCCAGGAGTC
>OMKK01056579.1:0-11020 GCA_900302305.1 Polymixia japonica | reverse complement strand
GGGGGGGGGGTTTGCGTGTATGCATTGTTGACAATGGGAGGGTGATTAGCTGACGTTTTGCAGACGTTCCATAACAATTTCCCTGCACGTTTCACAAAATTAAGACGGTTTTTCGGACATTCCATAACAATTTCACTGTGCGTTTCAGCGTTCGGCAGATAGTTATAATTTCCGGGAAGTTTTTGTTCCTCTCCAGGAGTCCAGGAGATAATGGTCATTTCAGGGAGACTCTGGATGTGTGCTGTTGTGTGGAGAATGCAAAAAAATACTTGAAATCCATTTATATCAGATATAAACTACCTACCAATGTGGTTCAAATCTTATTTGAAAAGATCAGATTCCATGTGTTTTTTGGATGTTCAGATTTCAGGAAAAATATCATATTTGACTCAGAAATGCGAAAAAGATTTGAACTGAACAACAGTTTTTCACATGTGGTCCTAGATCGGATCGGAGATGTATCTGATCCCTGCCCAAGTGACTTAAGTCTGACCGGTCAGATAGAATTTCATGTGTTTTTTACGTCTCTCCATGGGACAAGATCACTGTCGTCATCACTAGACCGGCAGACGAAAAAATAAAGCTTGACTGGGAAAAGTTGGAGGACACCATTGAAGGGCATCAGCGGTTCTCTCCCACGTCTCTCTACACAGAAGTTGCAGCAATATCTGTGCAGGGAGCAGAAGCCAAGCCTTTGGCCCTGTTTTTTCCTTTTTGCACTCAACTTCATAAGCTGTTCGGCTAATTTAATTCCACCTCCACAGCGGATCTTAAGAGGTAAATCATAAAATGTAATTTCGGCGGCTTCCACGTTGAACACTCTTTTGTTGTTCATGTACGCATGCAGGACGTAGACGGATCTGTTGAAACTGATGTCGGCCACTTTCAAAAATTTATGTGAACAGTCGAACAAAAATAAAAAAAATAAAACGAGAAAATAATCGGAGCAAAAAATCTATTGATGATTGGAGCGATAACCCTGCAGTAAACATACTGTTGTAGTTTAGGGAAATAGATTAGCCGAATAAAGCATGCATATTCTCGACAAATTCTTCGACAAATCTAGTGTGCAAAGGGCAATAAATGTATGGGAGAACAGAGTTTGGAACTAAGTGCTTCACTCAAGGGTACTTCAACCAAGCTGGTGATCCTCAAAGTTATTGCATCCTATCTTGTGTTCACCCTCTTTTAGCCTTTGCAGATGAGACTGCTCACAAGTGATGTGGGGAATCAACAGATCTGAGGCATAATATTGGATTTCCTTAGACATTCTGTTCATTCACACCTCTCTGTATATTGTGCTGTACATTTTTGAGGCCATAGTTTCCAGAAACAGACCGAACTACAGTAGAATCTACAGTAAAAAGTTTCCATTTTTACTGTATACATTAGACAATTCAAATTTTGTTCTGTTTTTTTGCAGTGTGTGGAATGATTTAGACAGTTAGAAGAGAGGCATATGTTTTTGAGGTGTACATTCGACTATCCTTCGCCTCATCCCATTTTTGGACACAGAACCTCCACGGTGGTCACTTCTGTCCATACAAACAGTTAAAACACCTGGCCGTTACTTCTGAAACATAAGTGGAAATGCTTATATATAGATTGCAGCACCACACACTGAATACATGTCCACATGGTTGCGCTTCCTGCTTATCCCTGAGTAATAGACTGGACCAATCAGATGTCTGAGGTTTGGATGGGCCAGGTTTGTGAACCCATTCCGCTGGCGTCCGTACAGTTAAGAGCCTGGCTGAGGGACATGCCAGGGCGTATGCAACACCATAGTCGGATGTGTGGATCCAGATAAAGATGAGAGGGGAAAGCGTGACCTTGGTGGGGGATTAATGACAGACTTGGTCAGACGTTACCTTTGATGACAAAAGAGGCCCTCATGATGGAGGAAAAACCCTGCTAGGGCCCTCTCCGCATCCTGAAAGTGATAAACCAATTAGATAATGTGGCCTATGTGTGTGTGTGTGTGTGTGTATGTACAGTATGTGTATGTATCAAGGGGCTTTCAGCAGCGGTGGAATTTCCCTACTTTCTGTCTCTCAATCACTGGAATTACCCCTCAGGACACTTGATGCTCTATATCTGACACTGAAAACACACACACACACATGCACAGCAGTGTATTATTGCCTCTTAGGTCAGAGCCTTGCAGTTAGGTCACAAACATGCTCATATATCACGCTGAAGTAATATGAAGCTATATTAAAGAGACAACCACAAAGTACATTGCATTGCTACATGTTACATATTGAGGCCCAGTTTTAGGTATACATGTCTTACTCGTATTCTTTTTGAGAGGTTGCATGAAGTAGTTTTACCCTTTCTTTATGTGTTAGGTCATCTAACAGTATAAGTGAGATGATGGTAAACAAGGTGTGAAGACTAACTGATCGATCTGCCTCAAAGTGAGCAGAAAACCGCAGGTCTGCTGCAACTCTCAGTTCTTTTAAGTCAAGGCTGAAGACTTTTCTGTTTGCCGCTGCCTTTTATTAAACCAAATGTGTGACTTTTGATTCATTTCTTGCACTGCACTGTAACCTTTACCGCTTGATTTTATGCGTTCTATGTATTCTATTTTTATCTTTATTTTTATATTGTTTTTATATTTTTATTTTTAACTGCCTTGTTGTTGCCTTGCCTAACTTATGCTCATGGCTTTGATTTTGGTGTCAAATTTGCATAGCACATTATCCTTGTGTGCATGTACTGTATAGTAGATTAATACCCCTGTATGTGTGACGTATAAGTTAACAGCAGTCATATGCTGAATACATTGAATCAGTATAGAAGTCTGTAGGTTCATTGAGTGTTTCACTGACACTTTGCCATCAAATGTCTCGCAGGCTTCCATGATCGAACGTTTTTATACCAGGCCTTAATCAAAATCAGGTTCAGGCGTCCTACTGGCCCGCACACAGAGACTCTGCGGAGCGGGGTATGATGTTATTTTACAGGGTGAGCTAATTGTCTCTGGGGCTCAACTCTCTCTGCCTCTCTCTGGTTGCAGTCGGACGCAGCTCTGCTACACGATGCACCCGCAGGGTCCTGGGAGGACTCCGATGAAGAGTTATGAGAAGCTGGACGCCTCCTGGCTGTGGTGAGAGAGATGGAGGGAGGATGTGGAGAGATGGGCGGGGGAGTGAGAGGTGGTGTAGGGGAGTGGGGGGGACGGATGGAGAGGGTAACAAACTGAGGCAGTGATGGAGGGAAATAGAGAGAGAGAGAGAGAGAGAGAGAGAGAGAGAGAGAGAGAGCACTAGCACCCATGGGGGCCCCTGCAAGCCAAAAGCCTATATCTGCAGTGCACAGCACTGCTTACACTACAGCCTGATAGTGTACTCACACACACGCACTCACACACACACACAAGCACGCACGCACGCACACAAACACACTTGCACGCGTATCCGCTGTGATGTATGTGCCCTCTGGATAGGAGGAGACTTGATATCTTGGAAGGAGCGTGCTGTGAAATGTAGATCTTATCTTATCGAAGTCCAAACTTTTACAGCTCCTCCAGGGGAAGACGGCTAGCCCTCAATAACTGCACACCACAACTGCACTAATTTGCATCTTCATATAGTGTTTGTAGCATAAGCCTGCTGGCCAGCTTTACGGTTTTACTGTTGTCTAAGTGCTAACACGAATTACCCTCAGATTGGATGATAGGGGTGTTGATGTCTCCTCTCCCTCAAGGCCTCTGTTGCTGCATCCCTCCCTCCCACTGTCTCCCTGTTGCTTTATATCTCTGTGTGATGAATGGCCCACTCGTATAGTGCTCATCATTTGTGGAAGTCCAGATCTCAAAGCTCATCTTCCCTCTCTCTGTCTCTGTCTCTCTCTCTCTCTCTGTCTCTCTCTCTGTCTCTCTCTCTCTCTGGGTGGCATATGTATTGTTCGTGTTCACCCTGAACAACTGAGGCTTTTTTTGGGGAAGATTTAGAAGATTTCAAAAGCAAAAAAGATGTATTCAGTGCCAGCCAAAGGTAGTTTGCAAACGTCTCGACACAGCACATTACCTTCAGGGTTTGTTTTTCAGTCTCATCTTTTGCTTCACAGAAGTCTGGTAAGTGATGGCTATAAATATGTATCCAGTGTCAATACACATGTAGGGTATTGTTTGGATAATTAGGGCCTATGATTTAGACTAGAGTACAGCATGTTTTCAAAGCCTCTACATTCAGAGTTTGACTTCACTCAGACATTTGTTTTTTGACAAGCAGTTGATCACACATCAACAGACCCACAGAGACCGCCGTGGACTGAATTTATCGCCGCATGTCAGTTTTCCTTCGCCTATTGTAGTCCCTTAACCTGGATCTTTAAACTTCCGCACACAAGGTTTTAAAAAACTGACTCCGTCTCGCAAACATGAGCCTGCCTCAAATCGGAGACAGCTTTGTTGGTGGCAACATGTCTGTGAAAGAGGCTTAGAAAAATAAATACCAGAAAAAGGAAATTGTTGCCATCGGGCTGCAGCCTTGCAAAGCTTTCTGTCCCTTTTCTTTTGATGGAGAAGTAATATTCCACTAAACATTCAAATACTAGTCGTCATCTATTATGCTGGTTGGCAGTTTTCAACTATCTTGATAGGTATGTGAAGTCCTCTGTCAGACTTTCAAGCATTGAGCTTTACAGGTTCAACACCAGTCAGAGGCAATGTCAAGTGGAGGCGGCCGTTCACTATTTACTTGAATCACAGCCATAACACATGAGGAGTGGAGTCCTTAGAGGCCGTTGACTTTATTCTCTCTGCTTTGTATTGAGATCACATACATATGAAAACACCCTTGCCTCCCCTGTGGTTTTGGCCATTCCTCTATATGGATGACAGGACGGCTTCAACCATTTTGATTTCAGAAGGGGTTGACCGGGTCACGCCCTGGGAGGGTTAAGAGAGCCTCACTCTGTCCCTTTTCAGAGGAGATTCCTTTCTTTATGGCACTCTCCTTATTCTTCCTTCGCTCTAGTTTCTAAATGTCAACCAGCCTGAGAGAGAGAGAGAGACAGATAGAGAAGGAGAGGGGAGAGATCTACAGTCTGCTGGGAAAAAGCCATTCTTGGGTTACATGATGGCACACTTCCTCCATTCAATTTGATGAGCTATTGAAAAACCAAGCTGACATTTGGCAATAATACACTATATAAGCTCCAGAGTTAAGCGAGATGAAACGTTATTCATAAATATGTGATGCCTGGCATTTATTGATGTTTGTGGGTAGAGTCACTGTCAAATCATTCTCAGTTTATGTTAGAGTTTTATTTGTGAGGAAATTTACCTTGACAAAGCGGCGAACCATGACAGAGAGCTATAATAATGTGTTATACAAGTAAATTGTTTACACCAAGCAATATAGTCAGTCACAGCGCAGAATATGATATGAATTACACACCACCCCCTGCAACATGTAATTATATATGATATATGTGCGCGCATGCAGGTGTAGGTGCTTACAGAATACCAATAATTCAGCACAGGCTATAGCTTTGCGGCAGGTAAAAACAGGCCATATTTTAGATAGATTAAGCCTACCAACATTTTTAAGTGACAAGAAAAAAAAAAAAAATTTTGTAGACATATTGTCCCAAGAGAAAACATTTGAAAACCCCTGAACTGCGCCATGTAATTATGCGGAGACGCGAGCGCGTCAGGTGGAACCCCAACAATACCGTGATTGGGGAAATTTGTTTGGCTTTTGAAGAACAGCAGGGGAGACAATCTGAAGACCCTCGTCCTCTCTTTGCCTCAAATGTTCCCTCTTCGCCGCCTTCCCTGTGTCCTCCACTCCCATCAATTCTCCCTCCGTCATAAGAGGAACGCGCGTTATTTCCTTTCATGTCCCCGGTGCGGCGAGGAGTCCCCGTGAAGGGTAGTAGATTAGCGCCATTCTCATCCGGATAATTGTAACAGCTGCGGCGACGGCGGCGCTGCCGACTGCATCTGAAGACCTCCTCGTCTCTGGAGGGGCTCTCTGGCTGTTGGTTGCATTTCTGTCTCCTCAGATCAACACAGCTGGAGAAACACTAAACAGGCACATTTTATTCGGTATGGGCCCCCACGGAAATTCTAGCTACGCAACGCTCGAGCTGCAGAATCATCTTAAGTATCGGTTGTGTCGTTCTGTGGAACGGAGAGGGTACGGCAGCTCTATAATCGCAGCTTTTGCGATTAGAGAGCTGACAAAGTGTCTCAGTGTGTTGTTCTTGCGTGCGTGCGTGCGTGTGTGTGTTTTTCTACCTTGTATGTCCAAATGTCTCAGTGAACAAACAGAAACCTGGAAAAGGGGTCACCTCATAAGTGAGAAGTGATTGCGAGCCCTTATTGAGAAGTGCTGGTAAAGGTTGGGGTTAGATGTCGGGTAAGGCGATGACTGTATGTGAATGTCATCATACAGGAAGCACATGACTATGAGTGCGTGCACTTGCGTAAGGCAACGTGTGTGTTTCGCTCTACGTGTGTGGTAGAGGGTAATTCGTCAAACGTGAGTCATTTCCATGGCGTTGTTCCGTTCTGCTCCCTTCCTCCTCCTCCTCCTCCTCCTCTTTACTCCACAGTGTTTTGTAAATGCTTTGGCCTCGACTCGACTTTCAAGGCTTCAGTGGAAAACTGGATGAAATGTTCCGGAAAACTGACGAGTGTCTATTCCCTTCTTTTCCCTCTAGCCTTATACCCCAATTATTTCTTGGAGAAGTATCTCACTTGACTGACTGTGCTGAATTTGCCTCTTAATGACCACAGTGCTGCAGGCAATAGCACCATGGTTAAAAAAAGTGATTGAAGACAGGCAGGTGGTTCACCAAAGTAGCTATTCAAAATGACTTACAACATTTCCCAGCACACTGGGCAGCTACTGGTAAATTCAAGCCCTGAATGCATAGTATGAAGATAATTGAGTCTTACAAGAAAAAGGAAAACCAATACCTAGCCTAAGTGAAGGTGGAAATGGTCAAACCTACTTCCTGTGGTACATAAGTTTTCCTGGACCGTATTTGGTCCAAAAATAGGCAAGGAATTGTGGGTCGCTGACCTCTGACCCACTCTTACCCACTTTCTCCATCACACAGGAATTTCGTATTATGTAAGGCGTCAAACAAGTGTTCACTTATCAGGCTTTGATGTAGAACTATGGAATAAAACATAACACATGAAGAAGTCCAAGAAAGCCTTATTATTGGATGACCGTCCAATGTTCTCTGTGTTTGGCTAACTTTGGTGTGGGTCAGTGTTTACACTGGACTTTGGACAAACAAAGGATCTTTTTTTAATTTATTTATTTTACATTGTTTTGGCCCCCGTAATCGTCGAACTGGGTTGCAGGGCATGAGCCAACATTATTGGCAGCCCTGCCAAACTGCCTGTGTGCTGTGTTTGTATTGGGTGGGTATTGATTTTGTGTTTGTCCTGGTAAAATACTGTATTTTAGAACCCAACGCCTCACTGAAAACTGGACAGAGTTGCTGGATGGGAACAGAGGAGACGGATGAGAAAGAAGTCAGGGTTGAGGGAGTGTATGGAAGAAGAGGCAAGGAAACGGTGGTCGTTAGAGAAGGAGATAGATAGTAATATTAAGACAGGTGAAGCAAGGATGGAGCAGAGGAGAGAGGACGGCAGAGAACAAAGAGGAAAAAGCGCGGAGGGAGGCAGAGGAGAGGAGAGAGGATGGCATGGAAATGAGGAAGAGTAAGGAGGAGAAAGAGGAGGCAGAGCACAACCGTAATGAGAAAGAAGAAGGCATTATTAAAGAACACGCTCCCCGTATACTTGTAATATATTCTCTTTCTCTCTTTTCCCCCCTCTCCTCATCTCCAGTTCCTGCCGAACACACTCTTCCCGAGTGCTCGGGATAAACACACACACACGGGCGAGCGCGCGCTCCTCATCTCCAGTAGAGCAGACGCCGGGCGCGTGCCAAAACATCCCTCTCTCCCGCTTCCCCTCCTCCACCCCCCCCGCTCCCCTTGCTGTTCAAAAACTTAATTACGACGATAATTTGCCGTTGTTTGTTTTAGTCATTATTACGTTCTGAATGTGCCGGATGGTTAATGAAAACACAAGACGCAGCGTTTAGAGCGGGGCCCTTGCTTGGAAAATGCCGGGAAAAAAACAAAACACATCAACGACCACAAAAAAAAAACTGTCAGACGAAGTATAATGGAAAAACAAAGCTCTGTTCATGTTCAAGGATGCCAGTTGACATGAAAAAAAAAACAAAGCCTATGTAGACGATAACTAAAGATGGGTCTGTACTTCGTCCTGAACGTTGGCTTGGGGGGGGGGGTTATTTTAGGAAAGGCAGAGAAAGAGACTGAGATAAATGCTTCTTTCAACGGCTGCTGTGTTACTTTGTTTATGACAGACTCCCTTATTTAAACATCTACTGAAGACGCGTCTAGATCTCAAGACAAGCCTAATTTCAAAGAGGAGTAGCATGCCCTGGAAAAGTCTTAATTACCCCCTTTGGTTTTAGCAGTGCTTTAAATATAGCCTTGGTTTTTGCCTTTGATATCGCTAATTGTGACAGTGCTGGAATGTATAGAATGAGTGCAGGAAGTAAGAGCTAGCCTCTATAGAGGTAGAGGAAGCAGAACATTAGGTGATCCGTTTGTAAGGTTGTCATGTGCCCACGCTTTACAAGCCCAAAACAGATGACTTCTAAATGTAATCTATAGACTCTAGTGTGCTCAAGCAGACACCTCTTTAAGGTGTAACAAATTCCACACCACCTGTCAGGCCAAACGAACAAAGCTATGTGCAATTCTCGTATTGAACGTTGTGGAGAAGCCTTATGGATTGCTTTCACTTTCACCAATTTGCATCCATAGATAAATGAAACTAAATGCTTTCAAAAAACAGCCACTGCAAAATGGCCATAGATGAGAACCAGGGCATCAAGTGAAACAAAAGGACTGCCACAGTAAGACTAGTTGAACTCCTGACTAGATAAATTGCGGAGTAAGCCCTTTATGAAGCACTACTCAGTCTTTAGGACCCAGAGGAGCTGTTTGAGTCTGCTGGGACGTCCCTCCATTTATTAAATGATTTTGCCGCAGTTACATAGCTGTATAAATGTCAGCCGACATGAGGGTGAAACTCCATTTAAATGTGTCAGCGAGATTTATCGGGGTATTAAAAACTTTTAAATGTGCTGTTTTTTAAACCAGCTGCGATGTGTCATACTGCTGCAGAGCTGTGTGTCATCGCAGAAGAGTGAGCAGCACTATTAAGCAAATAAATGTGTGCATAGATACACCTGCTGCACAGACCACCAGAATGCACTGATAGCTATAGACTGATCCAAGCACATCCATAACCATTCCGATCCTCAGCACATTACAATTGAACAGGGTATGGGAAGCTTCAGAGAGGTCTGTAATTACAGTGCCTTTGTACAATAGAAGTATTCTAAAATGTGTTCCAAAAATTCCAAAACATGTGTAATATGATGCTTATAGTTACATATGTGAGTATTTCTTTTCTTAATAATGATACTAACGTGATGCCTTACAGATGGAGATTCTCAATTACTTACCCCCACCGCAGGGATGTCACAGCACAGGGTCAGTTACAGAACAGCGCCCCTGGAGCTGATAGGGATTCAGTATTGTTCAAGGACATTCACAGCGAAGTGGTTCGCTAACACGGGGCCTGAACACAAGCCCTCCAGTTAAAGAGCGGTCTATTCACTACGCCAGCCATCTGCCCATGTTCTTCACATGCTTCAAATTCTCTGGCCTTGGAGTAGACTAAGAAGCAAGGAAAAATGGAATTCATGACAAAATTAGCCACTGGTTATGTTTAAAAAATATATATACATATATACACAGGGAACTGACTATTTAAGTATTTCAATGTCTATGAAATATATGTAATTGATACCTATTTTACAGCCATCAGAATATACTGAACATAGTGATTTAAAGCTACCCATAATCTATTCCTCTGGTATTTAAACACACTGGTCACTTAACTGGGTATACTTTAAAACCCTTTAAAAAGCGATTAACATTGCAATGCAGTTATCACACCACTGTGTATACATCTGATGGTTTTCTGGCCTAGATGATATAGGATCCCAAAGTGATGTTAGACCACTAGACTTTCAGATCAACAAGCTACCAGGGAGCAATAATCATACTGTGAGTTATAGTCATTTACTTTTCTATAGAGCAGCAAAGAATGCACCCAAGCATTAGACACAAAGGGAAGTTGAATTCATATAAATAATATTTTTAATTGAAACCCAAACCAATGTTCTGATAGAGTAGTCTGTGAAAGTCATTCAGTTATGCTTATCTAGCCATATAAGGAAAATAATGATAAAAAAAAAAAGTCTAATTGCAAAGAAGAAATATGTCACTGACCCAGCCAGGCCGCCTTTCTGTAATTGCTGTGCTCCACAGACTCTTTCCTGTCAAACATATTTGGCGCAGACTGCATTTGGTGACAAATACTTATTTTCTTTTAGTTGACTAAGCACTAATTGCACAGAAGTAGGCCATGACTGACCCACACTTTCCAGACAAACCAAGCTCATATGTTCCACAATCTGCATAACTGGTCGTCTGGTGCATAACATGAAATTATGATGGCAGTGTCATTTTTATGAACCTTATTTTTGTATTAGGACCTTTGGAACAAAACCAACTGTGGGATTTCCCTCATGGTAACTTTCATCAGTGCCATAAAAGTACCTTTGGCACCTAGTCATACACATACAGTACATACACATACACACACACACACACACACACACACACACACACACACACTCAGGCTGTTCACCGGTGGATTTATGATGTGTGAACAACAGCGTTTTTTTAAAGAGGGGCCTAAGACAAACAGGGTTTGAAGCCAATTGATCGCTACGCTGCATGTTATCCCATTTGCTGAAACACATTCCTCTTTTAGCTGTTACAGTGGCTAACCCTTGGTGATAGCGAAGGGCAATGGACCCCAGACAAACTAGGTTTGCATTGTATTGTATTGTATTCTGTACCTAGACAT
>OMKK01056578.1:0-12732 GCA_900302305.1 Polymixia japonica | reverse complement strand
TAAGTGGGACTGTGAGGTGATGTTGTGAATGTAGTGCTGATGTGAAAGGGCGTAAAGTGAACCAGGACCTCTCCACCGCAACGCAAACCGAGAGCGGAAAACAGAAGGTAAGCTCCCAGCAGAGCGTAATTTATCAGGGATATATATAATCCTTTGACATAATGAATATTTCCTCATTTGGCTTTAAACTGGCGTTGTGAAAATATGTCTTTGCAAATATTGTTTAAAGATTTATTTCAAAGTTTTTCTTCAGCAAAGCTTTTATATTTTGGACAGCATAACCAATACTGAATGAGTTTGTGACCTTTTTCATTTTGTTCTAATTTTAAATAGTTCAAATAGTGTTTTATTGTAATAGTGTTATACGCCAGCAGGTCTCATGCTATTTTGAAACAATGTGGCAAGATTGTGACGACTCAGGGGGTTATTACCACACCAAACTCATAATTGCAACTGTGATGTCGCCACCGATGAGACTACAATGGGTGGGCAGATATATTTATGATAAATTAAATTCCCTGCATGCACAGCCTTTCTGGCTATTCTAGCCAATCATTTGCCGTAAGGATATGACAGATGCCTTAGGAAAGAAAATGCAGCGTCCCGTCAATCAAGAACTCCACCATCAGAGAGGAAGGAGAAAGCCCGAGGTGGTGCAATATCCAGAGTGCATGCACTCATTCGGCCCTCAGTAGAATTGAGAAATATTGTCCCTCTAGCCAATAAGGGACTCTCTGCAAAGTAATTTACTTCCAGCACTTTTGCCCATGTATTTTGCATTGCGTTCATAAGCCACTGTTGTATTTTTAAAAATGAAAAACAGAAACAGTAAACATCAGGAACCAAACGAAGAGAAAACACTGGAACGAAGGGCACAGTGACAAGGCTCCCTGCCACTACCAGTAGGCATCATGTTCGCTCACATTCTTTATGTGTTATGTTCCACCTGCGTATGGTTTAATATAACTGATTGTCCTGCTTTTTATCTTTGGCACAGTCCTTTAATTTCCGTTTTCTATTCAGTGTTCTAACAGTTCTGAAGAATATTCCATTGGAATATTTCAGATTTACTTTATTTTTACATTTGGACACAGTTGAACCCAGTAAAAAAATAATTTGTTGTGTTTAAGCCATGTGGTACAAAATATTCCACCGTGGAATCCAAGCCCTCAACTATAGGTTGCCTCAGCATTAACTTTGATCTAATCCTCTCACATCAGCTTGTCACCCACTTTGTTTAATCTATCGATTTTCATCCTAAAGGAGATTGTTAACTCAGTGATGAACGTCACCCAGCCATGTCTGTCACGCTAAAATACAATTCCCTCTAATTCCAAAAGGGGGCAGTCTTCCACCTACCAAAATAGGACTACGTAATGAGTTTCTATGATGACTTTCAGTTTCTATTGAGTTTTTCTCTCATTCTCATCTCTGCAGATGTGATTGGAGTCTGTCAAAGTGCCCGGAGGGAATATGAAAGAAATATCACATCCTTGTTTTGGTTTTGTTCTGTAGGCTATCTCGGTTAAGAAAATCAGAATTAGAATTATATAAATCCCCACAGACAACAAAACACACATAAATTAGTCGTAGTGACCTTATAGTGCAGAGATATTTTAACAACGTACAGTTTCACAGTTTCAGTCTCACACGGCAGAGAACAGGATCTCAAAGACAGTGCTAACTGACAGTAACATTCTATGGACAGTAGACTTTACACATGACTACATATTTTACATATTGTACAGCTGCGTGCATTCAAGCAACATGGCATAGGCCTACTATGCGGTTGCAGCTACGGAGGTAACCCGACAAAACACCTGTGTCACGGAGGTTACCATTTTAAGAATACTTCGGCTGTTGTCAATCAGACAACTGAATGCCGCGGTCTAAAAGCACACCGACTTTGGAAACAGTGGACCTTTTCAGGGATCACAATGAACACACTGAGGTCACATTGGTCTCATTAACTGATTCATTCATTATTGATGAGGGGAGTTTTGCAAAAGTAACTCATTTTCTCCTTCAGCAAGTAGGGGGGGGGTTTATGTCTGTGTATAAAGCATGATCACTGAGGCCCTCATGACTATCTCTCTGCCCTGACCTCTTCTGAATCGCGTGCTGTCACGACTCATATCACCCAACGTTCCTTTCAAGCCTCCAGCTGAATATAGATGGAGAAATAAAAAACAATCATATTTACTCCCTTTGTTGTCTACAGGGAGTCGCCTGTTAATCCAGCTGGTGTGAAAGGCTCAAGGTCAAGGTTGGTAATTACCTACTGCACTCATTTCTTGAAGAGAGATGATGTGGATATGTTTTTGGGTTGTTTTTTTTACGGAAGAAAAACATCTGTGTCACTGCAAACCAACATGGATTACAGTTGTTCTTATAAAGTTATGAGTTGTTTTAAAATACTTTGTGTCGCGATAAATTAAAGATTATATCCACTGTGGCTGTTGTTATGTCAAAGATAGAAAATGAATTCACCATTACTTTATTTCCTAATTAGATTAAGCCATTAACCCAAAAGATAACAGCAGAGATGGAGGAATTGGAGGTTGTCACCTCTTTACCAGCCATGGAAGTCAAACAGAATCAAAGTATCTTCGCATCAACAGGTATGCAGAACAATACATTGCACCTATATTTTTTTCCAATAAAGGTTAAATAATTTAAAATAAATGTGCTCTATGGTTTCAAATGCATATAGGTTTTCCATCAAAAATGCAATACAAAAGTACAAAACCGATGAATGCTTTCAATGTACTTTTGTGATAAGATGTAACATTTGTGATAAGATGTATCTCCCCATGATTTCCTCAACTTGACCAGCTAACATCTCTTGTGAGAAACTGGAATGCTACATGATCCTGTCCGAGGCGGAGAAAACCGCCATTGGCTCCATCTGTTTCCTGGCTGGTCCCTTCACCCTGCTGGAGAACGCTCTGGTGCTGGGGGTGATCGCCGCCACGGCCGCCCTGCGACAACGACCATCCTATCTGTTCATCGGCAGCCTGGCCCTGGCTGACATCTTTGCCAGTTGCTTCTTCACCACCAGCTTCCTAGACTTCCATCTTTTCCGTCGCAGTGACGGGCCTACGGCCTACCTCTTTAAGCTAGGCGGCGTCACCATGGCCTTCACTGGCTCGGTGGGGAGCTTACTGCTGACTGCCCTAGACCGCTACCTCTGCATCTATCAGGCCTCCCGCTACAAGGTGCTACTGACCCGCAACAGAGCCTTGCTGGGCCTGCTGGCTCTGTGGAGTACCACCATCCTCATCTCCTTCCTGCCTCTGATGGGTTGGAGGTGCCCAACCATCCTGGACCCGCCCTGCTCCTGCCTCTTCCCCTACATCAACAAAAGCTACCTGGTCTGCTGGACCAGCTTCATTCTGGTGGTTCTGGCCCTGATCTTGGGGGCGTATGCTCTCATCCTGTGGAAGGCCCACCGCCACGAGGCCTCCATGAGTGGCATCCATGCAGTGGCAGGGGCAGGTCAAGCCCGCATGAGGATGGACATACTGCTGGCCCGTACCTTTGGTCTGATACTGCTCATACTAGTGGGGTGCTGGCTTCCGGCACTCTCCTTCATGCTGGCCGATGTCTTTGTGGTCCTGACCCGTGTCCAACAGAGGGCCTTCGCCTTCTGCAGCATCCTCTGCCTGGTCAACTCGGCTGTCAACCCGCTGCTGTACGCCCTTCGGTGCAGAGAGTTGAGGATTGCTCTGCTGCGGCTGTTGGCGACCGTACTCGAGCTTGTGAATTGTCAGAAACCCATGGGCGACTCAACCCCAACCCTACCCTCGAGAGAAGACAACAGCTGCATGACTCTCTCTGAGGGAGGAGTGCCCACCACCGCAAGCGGCCAGCTTAACACGATCTCAGATAAGGTGGCCAAGTAGCAGCTGAACATCGGGAAAATGAGCTGGGAGATGTATTAGGGGAATAGCTACTAGTTAATAATGTGCTTCTGTGTTTGCGGCAGTGTTCTGTAGGTGAAGAAGTAAGGAAATGTAGTTTATCACGTGTGATAGGACTGAGTAAGAGTGAAATCTACAACACGTTTTTTATGGCAGAATTCATTAGGAGCGAAACATAACCAGCTATGCTTAGCATAACTATTTAGCTTGTCTTTTTGAACAACATTTCTGCTATGAAGACTAATGAAACAGAAAGTATTGTTGGTAACAAGCATAGGACAAGACCAGGTAGTCCACTAAGCACAGGTAAAAACTACTGCCCACTGTGCCTCACTTGCAATTAAAACAAGTATGAAACAGTGCCATGAAACATTTTACTAACAAAAAACATTCCTTTCCACCTAAACAAGGAACAAAATAATAATTTTACCTCGGGGATAGGTCAGGAATGACCCAAACATTGGGCGTTTTCATATTAAAATGTTCTAATTGCAAGTAAGATGCAGTTTAAGGGAGCATCTTCAAATATTCTGTGGTCAAGGCAGAGTACACTAGTAACAGGATCCAGACAAGTGGACATAAATCCTGTTATTTCCAATTAGTGCTTTAGGCCAAGCAACTGTTTTATTTGTTGGCTGGGCCCTTTCAAGGCAGACCGTTACAGCACTCACCCTGTAACCTTTGCCCTCTCTGCCTCCCATGTCAGTGCTTTAACACGCTTGCTGCTATGAAATATTGTCTCCTCTGAACGAAACTGCTGACGCTCCGGTTCAGCGCACAACAGAAAGGTGAACGTGTCAGTGCGCTTGTTTATATTTGAGTGTTTGTGTCCTGCGCGCGCAGGCAGAGAGGATCCTATGGGTTGCCAACCTGCGCTTGAACATTTAACAAAAGCTACTGTGCACGGGAGGATTATACACAATGTTCACCGCATGTGACCGAAAGTGGTGTGCTGAGATAGGCGGGGCACATATCGGGAAGATAACTAACCCAGGACGCAGACACCGGGACACTCTTAAATCATAACAAATGGCAGCTACAGTTAAATCACACTGACATGCACAAGCTCACTCACATAAACACACACACACACGCCACTGTCGTGAAGTATTTAGAAAATATTCAAACACAACTTTTGTGTTTTGTACTGTAGGTAGTCAATAGACTTGCTTAAACCACTTTATTGTGATTAAAAGTGGTACTTGATCTTACTCTATTTTGACTCTATATGTCTATACTGTATGTCAAATAATTTCTACTTGGCACTATGCTGTCAAGTGACAAGGTAGATTGTTACATAGACAATCTGGTGTTTGCACAGCAGCCAAGTGTGTATGATTTGCAGTTGTCTCCTCTTCTGTATGAAGCCCCCCCAAGACTATTCCACTTAACAACAAAGGTTGACCGCACTGCCAAACCATAGGTCTCAGAAGAGTGAAAAAACAGTTGATGCAGAAGGGAGAGATGGCAGAGACTGGTGTCAATAAGTCCTGAACAAATAATAAAAGAAATTGTAGCTTTTTTCTCATAATTTAGTAGTGTTTGGGTTCTTTTTACCTCTTTTATGTACTGTTCTGTGAGTAATGTAAGGGAATAGGAAAGAGCGCAGGGTGTGGGTACATTTTGTTATATATACCTCAAATAACAGGCGATATGCAAATCCGTTTATATCCTTCAAGTAGTAGTGGACAGTGGATGGATCAGATTTCAAAATGGATTTCATTTTTTCCCGGTCTACACATAAGAATGAAGAACATACATGACGATAAGGAGAATGCGATTCTCAGAACCGACCGATTCGAGGCAACTGCTCGGCAGAATGGATGAGCTGCTAAAACGTCATCTTGATTGATATTGCTGAATGCATGCCTAGCAAGTATATATCACATGAAAATGGCATCTGGTGCAGGCTGCAATATGATTTCATGACCTACCTCCCCAATAATTTTTCATATTCACTGTTCAGCTTCCACAACAATAATGAATTTATATAACCAATATAGCCATTCTTTGCATTTCTAATAAGCCAGTCCAATTGTACATTATGTATTATACACTTCATGCCTGTATATGTCTGTTTGTTTAGCTTCATACATGAATTATGCACCGAAATTCCAATTGGGGGATCAATAAAGTATAAATATAAATAAATTTTATCCTATCGTGTTGTGTTGTGTATGCAAATTCCTCATACGTGAACATTCAGAAGTGGGAGAGCAAGGCAAATGCCTCATTGGGTAGTTTCTGCCTGTTATTCAAAACTATATAAGGTGGTAATTTTGTTAGTTATTGTTGATGATAAAATAGGTTCACTATGGAGCAGAGTTGATAAGACACAAAGCGAGATAAGAACAGCAAATGTGCCATCTAGCTTTACACACATTATTGCAACACATATGAGAACACCTGTGATTGCATGTATCGTGTGCCATCAGTCAGACACTGGCCCACAGTACCATGACTGTTAAATGGCAAAGTATCTGGTCCATATTGGCCTATTCTAAACTGTCCTGACAAACACTGCCGAAGACGCACTTGTTCCTGCCTTGTTTGATCATTGACTCACTCGTTGCTTGGCAAAAAAGAGTAGGGCAGCAGCAGGCTACAGTCACAGCCTTCAAGGATGGCTCTTGTCAGAGTGAGCAGTGCAGGCAGGCACACTTCCTTTTGTTCAAAATGGCTATTTTTGTTTTTACTTTAAAGCACTGTGCCCAAATCATCCC
Organism: Polymixia japonica; assembly: GCA_900302305.1. Classification (NCBI taxonomy): domain Eukaryota; kingdom Metazoa; phylum Chordata; class Actinopteri; order Polymixiiformes; family Polymixiidae; genus Polymixia; species Polymixia japonica. The sequence continues at coordinate 6,086 of OMKK01056578.1, read as the reverse complement.
CATCTACTATAACACAGTCACTCATTCAGATACTGTGGCTGTCTGTGTGTTTTTATACGGAACACATCCAATATCTATCTATCTATGCACAAATTAGAGTCAACTTTGTACTCAACTTCGTAAACAAAGGGTGAGTTAGAAATCTCCGCGATCAGAGCTAAGAAAATGCAAAGCCTGTAAGCAGTTGAAATACTGATTAGGTAAACATCCTAAAGATGCCCTGCTTTCCATAAAACGAGGGTGAAATCTAATCTGATCGGGGTTTATTTACTAATCTACCTGATTTACCTGAAAATCAGACGTCTGGTGAACCTTAGATTTAAGTTCAACAAAAACCAATCGACACAAACAAAAGGGTGGACCGGTGGCAACGCGGGGGCACGAAAAGCAGAGGAAATTGCGAAAATCGCTATTTACGCCACCGAATACTGGAAAATAAAGCACAATTGCGATTGTAGTTATATTTAATTTCCAAGTGACTGGAAATATATCCACGTCATTAAATGTAAATATGCGACGTCCCCCCTATTTGTTCACATGGTTTGATCCGCCTTTGTGACGTCGTAAGAATCCAGTAGGCAGGGTCGGCAGTTGACTTACTACTCCAGTACCGAAAACCCGTTGTTGTGAGAAGAGGAAGAAAGACACCAAGACATTTTGAGGAACGTTGTATCACAAGCCTTGTCATCGTAAAAGTCCTCGTCTTTGCGGGTCGGTTTTCCCCCCCCGATCTTTATTTTTCCGTTTTGGTTTTTTTTAAGCCGACATGGCTTGTGGAGCTACGTTAAAGCGGTCGATGGAGTTTGAGGCCCTCCTCAGTCCCCAGTCTCCCAAGCGGAGAAGGTGCAACCCTCTACCGGGGACTCCGAGCACTCCGTCCCCGCAAAGATGCAACCTCCGTCCCCCGGTCGACAGCCCGTCGCACTCGATGTCTCCTCCGGCTATCGGAGGGGAACACAGGCTGACCCCAGGTATAAAATTTGTATCAAACTATTCGGGTTTTTTGTGTGTATTTCTGGGTGGGTGACATGGGGGAGGGGGGTTTGGGTGGAGTGGAATGGATAGCTAACTCGATGAGAGAATCAGAATGGGGGGTTGGAGGCTAAACGTTAGCATAGCTAAGCTAACGTTAGCAAGACGGACGTCGTCGCCAAGTTACCTACACGGGATGTTTTTATTGATTTGAAGTGTGCCACAGCGGTACAGGATTATAACACGACTCGTTGATAATTCGTTTGCGGTGTCTTGCAGTCGTACATGTAATTGTTAACTAGCTTTGTGTTCCTAGTTCAGATTGGCTAATGTTAGCTTGTTAAATGAAAATAATCAATGGAAAGTTATGTGCTTACATTTTTTTAGCACACATTCTTCCTGCATGAGCGTAGGTGAATGATCATAACTGCGCTGTTTTCATACTTTAAAGTATGTGGCCTTGGCATTGCGTTATTGCCAGTTATTGAAAACAATGAATCCTTCTTGCATTTATTTGAAATGCAATATTTTTGGAAACAATAGCTTAATAGTAAGCCAACCCGAGCATCACACCTAGGTGACTAGCTAGCCTGTTCACTCCCATTTCGTTTCTGAAAAGCCAAATGGCATCACAGCAGTCTTTGGCAAAGCATGGCATGATGTTAATTAGGAGCTGCCCGGATGACGTTCCTTGTCTTCAGTGCCACAATTGTCTTGTGTTGAAGGGTACAGGGGCGTTTCTGAACCACAACCACTTCTTTCTCTCTCTCCTTTGGCCTGGAAGGTATTGTTCATTTCCTCTATGCCTGTACTCCTCTCCATTCACTTACAAATTCAACTCCTCTGTGAGCATTGTGTGTGTGTGTGTGTGGACGCAAGATAATTACCTGGATATCTCTGCTGCAATCCAGTGAGGCTTATTGTATGTGCCAATCATTGGGACGGGGCAGGTTGACTGTAGCTGGGCTTAGTCCTTATGCTATTTGAATCCTAATTAAAATCCCCTAGCCCTCTTTCAAAATTCAATAATTCAATCACTGAGAAGTCTAGCAGACTATTACAAGGTTGAGCCAACTGTAGTGCTTGGGCTAAGCCCTGCTTTTAACCCCCCAGAATGTTAAGGTTTACCCCAGTGGCTAAAACTCCCTTGTCTTTTGCTTTAGCATGCTTCAGAAGGAGGGAGGCTAGATTAAGTCCAAATAGGCCCACTGTTTCCTGTTGCAGTGAGACGTATCGGCTCCCCTCTTGCCACGAAGCAACTGTGTGAAGAATTTCAATGACTCAGAAATCTAATAAGAGACTGTGCGACTGCCTCCTGGTCCACCAGTTTGTATTGACAGGACACCCCCTGGACAAGAAGTCCTTTGTTTAAGGAGCCATCTCACCCCTCATCATTACCCACGGGCTGTGTCTTGGCACTTGCCTCCTCCATTCAGCTGGTACAGCCTCCTTTCATTTTGCCTTTGTCTATCTGTAAAATTGACTGATTTCCATCACCTAAATAAACAAGGCTGTTGCAAACGATACATACTTGCATCATGGCTGTCTGCCAATATACACCTCTTCACATTGTTCCATGACACTGAAATACCAATGTTTTTCTTTTTTGATTTCATTCCATGGAAGTCATCCACCTGCAGAGGGGGAGTGTACCTCCAAGGAATTCACCTAACTTAATTATGACAGTGAATGCCTGGCATTACCCTTTTATTGTCCTCTAGGAGTGGGGCTACATCACACCATCTAGGGAATTGCTAGGCCTGGGTTTTGTATCAAGTAAAATTCCATAGCTGTTGTGACCCCAACAAATGTAAAAAGTTACATGACTACTGAAATTAAAGTGAAACATGAGCTATGAGTTATTATTTTTTTCAAATGGCCAACAACACACAAATGAGGATACCTCAGTCTAGTCCACACAACCCTGATTTGTGCGGTGAGTCTGCTATGTCGGTTGTTTAGACAAGGGGCAAGTCACGCTGTGTTTTGTCCCGCTTTTGCATTGTGAGGAAAAACACGGCGCATATCATTGTTGGCTGCCACCTTGGTGATGGCAGCCTTTCTCACACATAGGTGTCAACAGATGTGTAGGCCCGTGTGACAGTCAGATGGAGGAAGAGGTGTCGTCACAGCTGGCTTCCTGTGTTATTTACTTCTGCCAAGTTCGGTTTTGTCATTTCGCTGATTAGCCAAAGGCTTATTGGAAGTTGCTTAAAACCATAAGCAGTAGACACATTTTTTAAATCTGCTTTATCGCTTATTATTTATGCAGGCTGAGTGGTTTATTATGTTTCTTCCAAAGAGGGAAGTTCAAGCTGTAGCCATAGTAAATAAACTGTATTTATAAAGCGCCTTTCAAAACAAATGTTACGTGGTGCTGTACAATAATAAGATGTAAAAGAAATAAAAATAGATCAGATAGATAAAACCTAAAAATGGAAATCATAAAACATGAAACATTAAAAAGGCACAGAAGTCAGCCACATTACAAAATAAAAGTGAGTTTTAAAAGGCTTCTTAAAACCAGAAACTGACACTTTTAATATCTGAGGGGAGACGGTTCTAAAGAATGGGCACGGCGACTGCAAAAGCACCCCCTCCCTTAGATTTCAGCCTGGTTTTTGGGACAGACAGACACAAGGCCTTGGTCAGAAGACCCGAGAGATATATTATTTATTACCATACAGATGAATTATCAAGCTGACTTTATCCCAAAGTGGCCTCGCATTGCTTGGCCTAGCTGGGATGTATTTCAAGCTAAGCTATTGGCAGGGCTGTTGTGTGTTCCCATTCTCTCCAGCGTTTGCCTGGCTTGCTGAATTACAGCACAGCAGCAGCAGAGGGTGAAGGAATGTAGCTGTCAGTATGTGTGTGTGTGTGTGTATCTGTGTGTGCGTGCTGCAGACGTGAGGTCCGGACACCAGGTATTATGCCTACCTTCACCCAGAAAGAGGCCCCTCATGGGACCTGTGCTGCAAGCCTGCCTTTCTGCTGGGGTTTGCCAAGTGAAAGCAGTTTTGTATTTAGCTAAAGGTCAGCTGTCACCCACTCGCCCCTCCCTGCCCACACATGCCTTCTAGCCAGCCAGGTTTGCTTTGTGGTGAACACAGCATTGATCTGTGACTACGCAAGCCACCAACTGCAGACTAGGCTTAGCGAGCCGTCACGGCCAAGCCATCCTAAGGTTATTATTTCATAATCTAGATAGGATCACCCACTCCCTTCCCCTCCTCCCTCTTCCTGGTGCTACCAGTTGGGGCTTGTGCTTTGGTTAGAATGCCCTAGATGACAGATGAGCCAGGGTGCCTGCCTAGGGCATGATGCCGCCTAAGCAGGAGGACTGGTTTTAAGTACAGTCAACTTTCATAAGCCAGGAGAGTTTTGGGGTTGGTGGGGGGGGGTTGTGCAGGGGAGCCTGATTTGCCTAAACTATATTCCATAGGATATCCGCTGCGATCTGTGCATTGTCATCATTGCAGAATGACTTGGTCATCTACTGAACAGTGGCCGCGCTGACGGAAGGATTCCAGAATTTATCAACAATCGTTTGAGACAGAATTATGTTTTAGATTAGAAAAGAGCCCAGTTTGTTATCTGCCAAAGTAGCTGGTTATAGGGTTTTCCCTATTAACCATTTGGTTGGTGGTTGTTAGTTACCCACCCTGATTGTTTTATGCTTTAGATTTCCCTGAGACAATAGGGCTTGGTCAATTAGGCCTACCTCAGTATTGCCATGCAGATTTCGCCTTGACGTCATCTGCCATTTCCTCTGTCAGATTTGGCTTGGCCACAATGTAACTTTAGCTATTTCAGTGCCCTGCTGTCCCGATAGTCAGCACGTTAGCTGCTCCCAGTTCCCATTTCTGAGTTCCCATTCTTGAGTTCTTTACTGCACCACGTCAGTTTGAACTGACCCACATTACATCACAGTACAGGCTGCTTCCTGGTATGCTGGGCATTTCTAAGTCCCCCCACTATCCTTCAGCAGTGGAGGGTGAAATCAAATGAGTCAGACGCCTTGTTTTCTCTCCAACAACCCGCTTTCCCCCCACGTCTAATCTATCTGGCCATTCTCCCGTCATAGTCACTGTTTTTGTTTGGCCTGTGCCTAAGCCTTTTAACTTAGCCTTTCTCCACTGTCATACCCTCGCTCCCGGAAGTCTCTGTGATTGATTGCTTGGCCTGGCCGTGGCAGGGTCACTGTTGCCAGGCAACACCCATGATAGGGATTCTAGTAGTTGGCAGTGCTGGGGACTGACTGGCAAGAGAGGAGGATATTCACTAGTCTGTCAGAGGTACCTGGAGCGCTGGGATCACTTGGCACATCAAGCAGCACCGCAGAATAGATTTTTTTTGAGGCAGAAGTTTGCATTTACCCAATTCAACTTCATATTGTCTAGTTGGCCTTACTATAGAGTTTGCCTGATAAGCTGACGCATATTTGTGTATATATTTGTGTAGGCAGGTAGCCTATCTGATTAGCAGATGTATATGCAGCACTCTCCCAGTGGTTTCACAATCGTACGTAAACATTGTGGCAAAGAGGGGAAGACATCCACTCTGAGCCCCGTAAATGTTCATCCGTCTCTACGGGAGAAGATTTAGTTTTAGGGATGTCATTCAGCTCGCACTGACATAGCTTTATTAAGTGTGAAAAGCTTTGCTGTGGCTAAACAAACAGAGCCTGTCAGATTAGGGTTCTGTATTGTTAACGCAGGAAGGCTCCACCGGCCTGAAACCTCCCTACCCCCGCCCGCTCCTCTCGCACCGAAGCCTCCGGCTCGATAATGCACGACCACGTATCGCGGCGCTTTCCTCAAAATGGCCCCTGCGGAGAAGGTTCTGCTTTCATCGCCATGTACAGAAGCCTGTGGATGAGCACCGCTGCAGCTTGAAGCTCTCTCCACCCAAGATAAACGAGGCAGGGCTCCCAAGATAGAGGTGCACCGTACAAACGGGGCCTTCACCCCTCCTGGAGTGGAATAAGATAAGCCTCCCTTGTGCACTTGGTTATCAACTCTTGTCCAGGTGAACATGCCACAGTGTTTTTCTGTTGTTTTTCCCAGGATATGTCTGAACTTTAACCTTCTGATTAGATGTGTGTGTGCGGGGGG
>OMKK01056574.1:0-12478 GCA_900302305.1 Polymixia japonica | reverse complement strand
ATTTTACCAAATGTAATTGCTGGGTTTATTATTTATTATTAATTAATTAATATTAATTAATTAAGTATTAAATATTAATTTTCCTCTCCCAAAGACTTAGTGTCTGTGTGTGCGTGAAATGCGCATGTGACAGCACAAGGAGTACAAACAGAAAATGTACTTATATCATATCAAAACAAATCCCGGTACCAGTGGGCCTTTAGTGTGTGTGTGTGCGTGCACAAGTAGGTGTATGCCTCCTGTACCTGCGCTGCCTCGACCTCACCCGCTCTCTCCTGCCCAGTGACTACGGCCTGTCCTACCTGTCGCTGAGGACCAGCATCGGGCTGTGGACGGCCTTCCTGTGCCTCATCCTGGTGGCCACCGACGCCAGCGCCCTGGTCTGCTACATCACCCGCTTCACAGAGGAGGCCTTCGCCGCGCTCATCTGCATCATCTTCATCTACGAGGCCCTGGAGAAGCTCTTCCACCTGGGGGAACACTACCCTGTCAACATGCACAACGACCTGGACAACCTGACCCTGTACTCGTACGTCCGAGGGCTCCTCACATTTACATCTTTGAGTAGCTGAGTCCAGAGGGACTTAACAGTATGTACAAATATATAAATATATATAGAGGAGCACTGTTGCAGTCTGGTGATTTGGTGTATATTCTTGTAAAGGCATATTTGGCCAACTGCCAAAAATGAGCTGTACAAAAATCTAAAATAATCACATTTGTTTACAAAACAATATATCATAACAGTGTAAGTGCAGATAGAAAAACAGAAAAATCACTAGAAGCGCAACTGAGACCTTGCAGATATAGTTCTTGGCAGAAGTCACCAGAGCAGTATAAAATGAAGAATAAAAAAAGAGAAAATCCCACACAAGTGATCCCGATGCCGTTGCTACTGGCTGTATGTTGGTAAAATAAAATCTGCAATCAAGATAATTTATTGTCTAAGAATAAGAATATGCTTAGCATCTGTTGTCTTGGCTTCAGGTGTCAGTGCTCTCCACCAGAGAACGCCTCGGCCCAGCTCCTCCAGACGTGGAACCAGACAGGATATACCCCAGACTCCATCCCCTGGAACAGCCTCAATGTGTCGGTAGGGCAAAAAAAAACCACGACGACCTCTGAACTGATGTACTGACTGAACTGTGGATCCCCTCGAGCACCTTCACTAGTACAGCACTTCTAGACTAACATTATTTATTCATTTATTTTTCATTGCATTTCAATTTCAAACTCTCAACGGTAACAAGAAACGCTAAACGTTTAGGAAGATCTCTAAACGTTTAGCGTTTCTTGTTACCGTTGAGAGTTTGAACGTTTAGACGTCACACCCCTAACTACAACTACTGTCGCCGCTTCTGAAACTCTCCTACCGCTAATACCACCGCTCAGGCAAAACACGTATTACACCTGCTCTTCCTCCTCCTCGCGTTTGCTGTGGTTTCACGCCATCCACTCCTCTTCCCCTGCCCCAGATGTGTAACCTGCTCCACGGGGAGTTCGTGGGCCCGGCCTGCGGACACCACGGCCCCTACATCCCGGATGTTCTCTTCTGGTCCATCATCCTCTTCTTCACCACGTTCTTCCTCTCCTCCTTCCTCAAGCAGTTCAAGACGGAGAGATACTTCCCCACTAAGGTGAGAGTGTTGGATTTTGTAAACGCAGAACTCGACTTTCTTTTTTTTTTCTTTTTTTTTCTACTAATGACGGGCTAACGGTTTTTCCCGCTCTTTTGTGTTCCGACCACACCCCTTCACCTAGAAACTGAAGTACATACATGTATGGTTTTTATTTGTTTAATAATTCTATAATAATAATAACATAATTCAGTTGCAACTGAATTTTGGCAGTACGTTGGTATGCGCGTGCGTGCGAGCGAGAGCGAAGGTGGCGTCTATAAACGCCTCACGCTCGCTGCCCTGTATAAATGTTTGCGATGCGTCAGCCGCTGGCGCGCGTGAGCGGTCGCGGCAGTAACAAAAGGCCTCGTCGCATCCTCCCACGCAGCATCAGACCGACTCAAACTGCCTGCTGTTCTGTGTAGATAGCCGTCGGTCTGAAATCCTAACACCTTCGCTGTTGACACAAATGTAGCTAGTGCTCCGGTGGAGTTGCTCAGCAGTCGATCGCAGAGCGGCTGAGACTGCGTTTGTACTGGGTCGGATCCCAGGTGAGCGTGTGTAATCGGAGTCACTTTATTGCCAAGTACAAATTACGAGGACTTTGTCTTGGTAACAACGGAGCCAAAGAATAAACTATAGTCCATATAGGACTTCACATATAGTTCAAGGGACGTAGACATACACTAGACTCTAACAGTAGCACATTACTTTAACAGTTAACATTGATATATACATGGGAAGCAAACGGGGAAGATGCTGGATAGAATGAATGACTTTCCCTTGATCAATAAAGGTCATATACATATACATGTTGGTATATGTTTTATTGTGTTTCTGTAGGTGCGCTCCACCATCAGCGACTTCGCTGTGTTTATAACCATTATGGTCATGGTGCTGGTGGACTATCTGATGGGGATCCCCTCTCCTAAGCTCAACGTTCCTGACCGCTTTGAGGTAGGCATCTCTCGCTGCGTATCTCTCCAGATGCATAGATGTTCGAATGACAGCGGATGAACCGTCTAACATTATGTGAAGGCTTGAAAGAAGGCAGTGCTAAGCAATGCTCACAAGACTAGATGCAAATACGAGTTAGGAGTTTTGGAGTGAAACTTCATATCATCAAATGTATCCTTAATCTAGTATGTCTTCTACCTGAATACTACATGTAACACGTATGTCATTAAATAGAATCGTCAATTTCCTCTGCTTTTTCACGGCAATATGTCATTTAATTAAGCAATCAATCAATCAATCAATTAATTTTTATTTATATAGCGCCAAATCACAACAGCAGTCATCTCATGGCACTTTACAGTTGGAATGATCAAAAAAAAAGAAAGTTTTTTCAACTGTCATCTGAACATATATAAAGAACTGAAAAATATCAGTTAAGAGAAAATGAAAAGAAGCCTATGAGGAAATACATTCAAGATCCTTAAGCAGAACGTGACATCTGTCAAAGATGCCGTACACACTTGCACTAACACAAATAATCGATCGGTTCTTGCTTCTTCTTCCCTGCAGCCGACCTCTAAGAACCGCGGCTGGCTGATGGACCCGTTAGGAGAGAACCCCTGGTGGACCCTGCTGGTGGCGGCACTTCCTGCTCTGCTCTGCACCATCCTCATCTTCATGGACCAGCAGATCACTGCCGTCATCATCAACCGCAAGGAGCACAAGCTCAAGGTCAGGACCGCCTCAGACCGCGCTGGAGAAAAAATGCCAGACGTGGGATAAAATCTGCTGGTGGTTCAACGAGGGTTTCGATCCGACGCGCTATGTTCTTACGCATAATAGCCCTTAAAATCGGAAAATTAATTTTACGTATCGTTCAGTATTTATTTGCAGCATTTACACCGGCACTTGTGGCTTTGGAGGGAAATACCGGTTTCCCGGGAAAAAACAGTGATTTATTCTCAGGGTGTAAACATGGAAATATCCAACCCTAATCCTCATGTAATTTCCACACTTTCTGGTTCAATTTCACACCCAGCATTATCTCCGCTATCTCTGCTATCTTGTTCTTCTCATCTCCGGGGCTGTGTAGCGTAGCTCTGTTATCAGTCTGCAGCCCTTTAGAAGACTCTCTCTCTGTCCCTGTGTAACCCTCTGTTGTCCCCCCCCTATCTCTTTCCAGTCCTCTCTCTCACTGTTCGTCTCTTAAAGGGACAAGGCTGTTGTTTTCATCTCTCTATCCTCCTCCCGTTCTGTTCCGCTCTTCATCTCGCAGAAAGGGCTGCGACTGCCGTCTCTTTCGACTTTCACTTCTCCCGCCCGCGTCTCTGCCTCTTCATGGTCCTGCAGCATTATTATTTCAGCAGGGCTTCGAAAAAGAAAGTCACGCTATACTTCGACAATTGAAAAGAGGTGTTTCAAGGTGCTATATCTGTAAGGTCGGCGCTCTGGTGTCGGTGAGGTGAACTCGCTATCAGACCAAAACAATGTTCTAGCTAGTTCTCACGGTGTTCTAGCTGAGAGGAGCATACGTTTGATGCGCCGTCAAAGCAAAAAAAAAGACCAGAGAGAAGAGGGAAACGGCGCCGGGAAGGTTTCAGACCATCACCATTATACTATATCTTAAAATACAATGTGGTAATTCAACTTTCATTTTAACATATTACATATAGCACCTTTCTAACTTGAAATTCAAGTAAAGAATGGGCATTTTTAATGACTATACGGCCCCACCTCTACGGCATTAATTCACTCTCTTTGACTAAAGAGACTGACTGCCCGCTCTGTCCCCCTTGTGCGTCTTACAGAAAGGCTGTGGCTACCACCTGGACCTCATGATAGTTGCGGTAATGCTGGGCGTGTGTTCCGTGATGGGCCTGCCCTGGTTCGTGGCCGCCACCGTCCTCTCCATCTCCCATGTCAACAGCCTGAAACTGGAGTCGGGCTGCTCCGCCCCAGGAGAGCAGCCCAAGTTCCTTGGCATCCGGGAGCAGAGGGTCACCGGGTTCATGATATTCGTTCTCATGGGTTGCTCCGTTTTCATGACCTCGGCGCTCAAGGTGAGAGGCGGGCGGGGGGGAAAAATCAGCTCCTATCCGGGGCTATTTTCCATCACACGTGAAGAATATATTACATCTTCGTCTAGGTTCTATAGTTTAGACCCTTGCGTTCTTCTTCATCGGCCGCTTGTAATGTTTGTGACTGTTTAACTCATTGGAAGACGCTTGGTATAAGAGTGTCACATAAATGTTGATGAAATTGATACCATAGCAAAGAAATGTTGGTTAGCGCTCTGTTTTCTATACTGGTAGTGGTCACCATTAGTTGTACTTGTCATGCCAGTGTTTCTTTGTGTATTTTAAGATGTATTTGCACTGACAATATTGAATCACTCACTGTACCTTCTCCCCAGTTCATTCCTATGCCAGTCCTGTATGGAGTCTTTCTCTACATGGGAGTCTCTTCACTAAAAGGCATTCAAGTAAGACTATATTCTGTTAGCCTTTGAAGATAATAAGATACGACATACACGTTTATCCCTAACAGAACAGCAGTCGCGTCCCGCCGGTAATGAAACGCTTGCCCTTTGTAATACAAAACCTGGGATCGTTTGTAAATCAGAACCTTTGAAACCTTTGTTAAATGCGTTTCCTCACTCGAATGTGTAATGAACCTCTCCCTTCCCCGCCAACCTTTTCTGTTCCGTGTATTACCTTCGTTCCATGTCCCCCCGGTCGCCCTTGTCTCTCTCACCCATCTCCCTCGTCCCTTAGTTCTTTGACCGGATCAAGTTGTTCGGCATGCCCGCCAAGCACCAGCCGGACCTGATCTACCTGCGCTACGTGCCCCTGTGGAAGGTCCACGTCTTCACCCTGGTGCAGCTGACCTGTCTGGTGCTGCTCTGGGTTATCAAGGCGTCCGCGGCCGCCGTCGTCTTCCCCATGATGGTAACGGCCCCCGGCGCTCGCCGCCGCGCACGCGTAAACACAGATCTCGCTCCGCGCTGCACCTACACAAACACACGTACAAGATACTTGCTTGAAACTAAATTCTGTCTAGTGAAATGGGTATTGGTGCGTATAAAGTGTTTGAATTTTCTTCTTCGAAAATGCACCTCGCGGATTTTCTTTCCGTCTCAACGTCGTCGCGTCTTTATTGTCGCTCGGCGACGTTAACTTTGCAGATGTCTCGAGGTAAAGCGTTTCTCTCACCTAGGTGCTGGCGCTGGTCTTCATCCGGAAGCTTCTGGACTTGTTCTTCACCAAGCGAGAGCTGAGCTGGCTGGACGACTTGATGCCTGAAAGCAAGAAGAAGAAGGAGGACGACAAGAAGAAGAAGGAGCGGGAGAAACAGGTATCGCTCACGATAACTGTAATAAGTCCCGAGTCCTGACCGCCTCCCTGGTTTTATATTAGTCTTTACTGCGGTGAAATTACACCAGAAGATTCTTTTTCAAAACCAAATGGACCCTTTTCATGTCAAAGGTTTTTGTATTAATGTTGAGGTTACTTTCACTTTATTGGACTGAATTCAAATTGAACAAAGCCATTCTTTGTATTTTACACCCCTAGAAATAAGCAGGCACATTTCCCAATACTGTCAAAACTCCTTGTGGCTCTTGTGTTTTGATGTACTGGATTACTACTGTAGAAGATACAGCAGCTGCTCTGTTAGTGCTGTGCTGTACAGTCTAATCAAAAGACACAATCCAGAACTGTTTTGACCATTTCAAATCGGGGTGTTACACACACTATGTTCTTGAAGGATTTGACTTGGACTAGAAAAATAAGCGTTTGGGAACTTTCTTAACCCGTCGCAACTTTAAAATAGATTCCGTGTTAGACTCTTGTTTTTGTAGTTACAACGTTGGCTTCATTTTTCACTGGCATCGCAGATGTAATCGTGCTCAGGCGTCAGTGCATTTAGTTCTAGGGCTTGCAGGCACACAAAAATGAGGTTTTGCTCTTATTGCTGTCGGATCTTCTAAATCAGATATGAAAGAAGCGAGGCTTGCGTTGTGATTAGAGCTCTACGTTGTCCGGACATAGAGAGGGAGAGCTGAAAGAACTAACATAGACACAGAGTTCAGTAAATACAGCAGGAGTCGCATAAGATCCATTTTCAGGACAAGTGTGGACTTGTCAGCGATTTGATCTCATGGAATCGGATCTTAACAATCGCACATAAAGTGTGACTGTAGCCGGTGTTGGGGCAGCAGCCACTATGTACTACCACCCCGGCCTTTGCCCAGAGCGCTGAAGAAGCCCTGCTGACGTTGTGTTGTTGTCCTCTGGTCCCAGGAGGCGCAGTCCAGGATGCAGGAAAAGGAGGACAGGTTGAAGGTCTGCTACGACGGATCGAACCAGCTCAGCATCCCAGTCAAAACACTCTCAGGGAGGTGAGTGCTCCCCTTGGCAGAAAGCACACACACACACACACACACACACTGTACACACACACTGTACACATACTGTACAGTACATGCTGTATTTAAAACAAATGGTGACCTCTCAGGGACATTGTAATACATCCTAAGTGCATTGTAAGTGCTGTACAAAGCGATCTGCACTGTCTCCATTGTAATCACACCAGAAAATGTCATGCATGATAATGAGTTATCACACATTGTAAGGTGTTATGAATGTCGTACGCTATGTTATCTTATTGGCAATAAAATTTCCGCAGAGAGGTTTCAGTATTGTGCGTATTATACAATTTTATAATCATCATATTCTGACTCTAAAGACTATATAAGGCAACACAAAATATGCTTCCGATGTGCTTATGGCGGCTTATAATGATGAGCAAGATTTCCCAACATAGATAACTATTACAAAAAGATATATCAACTTTTATTTTCTTTATCAAAGGTCATCACAAGACGCAAGATGCACATCCGTCCAAAAACACGCAAACCACGCTAGCACACCACATATTACAGCTAGCTAGAGCTTCATGAACGTACTTCTTCCTCTCCTGCTTTTACGCTGTACCTGTGTCACTGTATGGCGTGTGTAACGTTAACTCTACCGGTGGCAGTCAGCTGTGTGTTATGTTTATCCCGAACAGATCGTACAGAATAGGACTAGTGGCCGACAGCCTCCCCACGGAAGAAGAGGTGGTAGGGGTGGGTGTCTGATGCAAACCATCTGACCCACGTGCCTGAGCCTCATAACCCTGCTCAGTAACGGTTGACCGTGGCAGTGCGCGCATGGCCGGCGCTGCCACTACTCGGCTGTTCCCAGCTGACCATTTGGCCCGAAGAACGCGCCGCGCCGCACGGCGGCGTTTTTTCGGGGGGAAATGGTCGGCGTTGAAAGGTTTGCTGTAACATTCTGCGGTGCCGTGGCAGGGAAATCGAGTTCTAGACTAATCCTACCTCGACTGACTAACCGACAACGTGTCATTTAATATAGAGCCCCGCCCACATTCCAGAACATATGGCAGCGGGAGAAGATATGTGGCTTGTTTACAGTGAAGTGTTGACCAAAATCAGTACCAGTCAGCCTTTTTGTGTCGTAATGTGTTGTCTGTTTATTTGTCTTCTAATTGCACGTCTACCTGTTTTAATTGTTCTGTCCTGAACCTTGTTCTGTCCTGTCCTGCCTGCCTGTCTGTCCTCTCTTTGTGTGTGTGTGTGTGCGTGTGTGTCTGTCTGTGTGTGTTTGCGTTTTGGCATGTAGCTCCGATTCCGACCCCTCGGTTGTTAATATCTCTGATGGAATGGCCAAAAGTGAGGCGTGGAAAGCGGCGAACTTGGGTGCGGAGTCGTGCGCCCCGCCTGTGACGCGTAACGACAGGTAGCTATGACAACCCTCCCGTTAGTTGGCCCCCGCCGGACACGGTGCCTCGCTTACTGGCAAATCTGAAGTCCATACCAATCTCTGAGGTATAGACCCAAACTTAGAATGAGATTTTAAGCTTTGAGTAGCAGGAATCCACCCAAGGAGGGGAACGTAATTCATGTGGTTGAGTCTCATGTTCCTCCTTGTCAGTAACCTGTTACTTTGACTGTGTGATGCCAAATTATCATTGATCACACTAAATTAAATTCACCATTTTAAAAAGAGGTTGATCATATTGCTGACAAATTGTGTCTGATTTCAAAACTGCATAATTTAACACCATCCCCGTATGAGCCCCGTCATAAACGAGACTCGAGAGCGTCGCAGAAATAGCAGCGTCTCTCGCTTCTCCCGACTGACGAAAATGTGACACCGGGAAGCGCGCGCGCGCCAGCCTTAACACTGTCATTAAGTTGTGCTCACGCTCACCTCTCCTTCATCCCCCTCCGCCTCTCCCGCCCGGGAACAGCCAAGAGAAGGTGGCGTGTGTTAGAGTCGACGTCAACCCAGAGTCGCCGGGAGAACGCTCTACCACCGAGACCTTCTTGTGACGGAGGACGCCTTTCCTGCCACCCTGGTGCCCTGTCAGTGGGAAGGGGAGGTGGGGAGGTAGCCTGCCAGCGGATCGCTTCCTTCCCACCGCACTCCTCAAGACCGTCATCTCCAGCGCACATCCATGTTGACTGCCATGCAGTAGAGTGCACTTTGCTGGGGAACGAGCCAAATGTCACTGCCCGCCGAAGCCCACTGTTTTGGAACCAGTCGAAAACCGCCTATCTAATTAATGGGATTAATTATCGTCACCAGTCACATTCGCAGATGCCAAAGGAAACGGTCAGATTTGGGATTTTTCGTCGTCATGGCTTGAATTGAAGTTTTAAACCGGTGTATATTTAAATTTCAGTTTTACAGTGTTTTTTTTTTTTTTTTTCTGTATTCATTTTAGCTGATTCATAGTACTGTACACCTTGTTGTTTTGTTTTGTTTTTGTAGCTCACATTGTGAGTTGTCTGTGTGCACCGTCTGTGTTTCCCCGTGGGGTCTTTTTCTTCATTGTTCAAGATAAGTCCAATCAACTACAGTAACTACTACACCAGCTTCAACACACATTCAATTAAAAAGCCATTCAGGTCCTGTCAGTGCCAACTGATGATACTTTATAACTAGCCTGGTACACTAACTGACACAAACCAAAAAAAGAATGTACATTCAGATAGATAATACTTCTACTACTACTCCTAATACATAAGTCTTTCTGGGTTGTGTTCATCGACTTTTTTTTTTTTAAGGTCGAGGGAATTCTCAGTATTGATATTGCTGCTCACAAGTTGGTCAGTTGTTCTCTAGGTGAACATCACTGTTCAGACATGCTGTTATAGAAACATAATTGTGTGTATATTCTTTAATTTTTGTAACCGTATATAGAAAACCTATTTCAGAGGCCATATGACGTCGGTGTACTGTACAGTAAGCACTTTAGATACGTTTGCCAGTAGAATCTAGTTTCTTACCTACAATGACCTATAGTGTATTGTGTTTGAAAAAAAAAGCTTCTTCCACAATGTCTGTAGAGCTGTTGTTCAAATGTCTGTTGAGCTACGCAAGAATCAGGAATGATTTCTGCTATGGTTACATACATAATATTTTTATCACAACTCAAGACGGTGAAATAACTGTCCAGTTTATTTCTCTTTCATTGCTGGGATCACAACTATTTTGATAAATAAATCATTACAAAATATGAGGTGCAAAATAAAAAATAAAATATTCGTAACCCCAATCAGTTGCACCTATTTTTGTACTGTCTGTATCTTTCTGTAATATGTGGTGTAAAAATTAATTGGTAAGTTCAGTATTACAGATGTCATTTTATGCAAAATGTTTCTACAGTAATCTATTGATGTTCTCTATGAAGTCGTTCTCATTTGCAGTCCTGTTTTAGCAATAATGACTAAGTATTCAATGCCATGCAATGTATGGATTGATAAGCCCAGCTAATGGTCAGGAGGAATTTATCGATTTTGTGCTCGTTTCTTCAGCTCTGTTGGTGTGTATCTAACTATACAGACAATAGTTTATGTGCCTTGTGAAAACTCTTTGTGTGCGAGTCTTGTATTCAAAATGTAAGTGTTCAAAACAAATGTACAGGTACACACGGCACCAGAAATGCCAAAGACTGAAGATCATTTTACAAGAGTTAATTTCTAGTCAGTTCATTTGTCGAAGCTCATGTCCAGTGATGTAGTGTTAATGTTAAAGTCTATGTGCAAGTCATAGCCTGGGTCACACCCATAACTTGTAATTCAACTATAACTTCTCCCATTTATAAATATATCTCAAAATACTGTTTGTGTATGTATTTCAGTGTTGTATTTCATAGCTGTTGTGTTTGATCACAAGCTGGAAGGTCTGTAATCAATATTGAGGTACTTGTCTTTTGAAATGTCAGTGAATGTCAATCAAATTATTGTACCATCAATATCAACAATGAAATCTTTAACATTTTTCTGAAACAAAATGTGATCTCCATTTTGAATCATCTGCATAATCTCTGCCGGATATTTGACAATATTTGTCATTTCAAAGGAATTTCTCCAAATATTGTGTATTTTCACCAGTGCACTGTGTGATCTATGTAACATCTTCAATAACAGTTACAATCAGTAATAGTAGTAGTGGTAAATTGAATTAACTCTGTCAGTGACCAACATAAGGAAGACAGTGACTAATATACAAATGCGCAACAAGCAATTATATTTTCAGAACAGTGTTACTTTGGTTTATTTTGTTTTTTCGACACAGTTTTCATGGAACATCAGTCCGACACTATTCACTAAGACGCACACACTGAATTTAGATGATAAAGATGTATATCAGCCTACTAAGGTGGGTAAGCTTTACTCTACCGATCAAAGGGGTAACTTAGTTTAAATGTGTTTATCCTCCACTATATCCCCGGTTACAATGACACTGTTCTGACTTACCGTAGAGACGCCTGACTTCAAAGAAGCACAGATCATCCTCCTGTTTTTAGCTTGAACGATGAAAGCTATTTTTTGGTAACGATGGCTGATGGAAAGCAATAAAAGTATATAAATCTGGGATTTCTTTGTCTTTATTCAAATCACAAAGTGCGCCGTGTATTGATCAGACGACCGGTCCGCCGGCCTATTATGAGAAAACCTAAAGACGATGAAGCTGCCTTGTGTGAACAACAAGGAGACGTAGGACTGTCCAGAGCAATGCTCACACTAAGTAAGTCAAGTTGAGCCGGTTGTACGCAGCGGAAAAGCACCTTAAACTTCACAGCGATTTGGTCGTATTTTGATTCTGGGGATCCTACTTTGTAGACTTTGTTGCCAAACGTGGCTGTGAAGTGAGACTGGGAGTGGACAGCTGCCCCGGGCCTGCGGAGAACAGCAGGACACCCTGGTTGACGTGACCAAACATCCAATTATTAAAAATTTATTCATAGTGCGACTGTTATGAATCCCAAAATTTGCAATCCCAAAACGATGTTTGTTTATGTTTGTTAGTCTGCGGCTACACCAGGAGTCCTTCTTGACTTCCTTGGCTGGTTTACGGCTGTACGTTGAGAGCGCTAGCTTTGTCCTCTCCCTACGGGAAAACATATATAAGTTGAATTGGTGTAGAATTTCAGGCCTGTAGCATTGGAATGTTACCGGAACATCTCAGCTTTTAGTTGCAAGTCCTGTAGCACACAGAACTAAACGACAACCAATGTTTACTGTTATCACAACTGTCAACAATGAGAATCAAAACTATACTTTTGAAATGTTGGATATAACAGGCGTGCAGTGCTGTGCCTCTGCAGTGCATCATCGTCGTGTGGGTGATTTATAACCAGTGGACAGCTTTTATGGAGCCAGCAAATACAGCATCTGTGAAGACAGACACACAGATGCGTCAAAGATGAGCCCCTTTGTGAACCTCTGTCATCTCTTTAGTTCCTATTACACCAAGCCCTGGCATGGCATCACTCACTGGGCAGAGTATTGGCCTGGATCCACCCCAGCAGCTGCTGTCTGGCAGGAT